>JAJOOR010013442.1:0-30625 GCA_036250505.1 Solanum acaule | reverse complement strand
TTTTTATGTGGTGTTGCTGCTGTTTGGAGGTAATAATTCTCACCCTTCATTTTATTGAGTGAGTCCAAGTTATAGCTATGCTATATAAGCAAGAACACTAATAGACGGCTGGAAAAATCGTATTTGGATAGTTACGTGATGTTGGGCTGTTTTGAAGTATTTTCTGTTATTGTTGTTGCTGGAATTTTTTTGGAAATGCTTTGTATGTGTGTGGTTCTTGTTGATATGAGTCTAGAAGAGAAGAAGAAGTATAGATGGATTTTTAATTGTAACATAAATTAGTGTAACGTTGGTTCTATTATTGCATTGCAATTTTCAAATTGTTTCTTCTTGGTTCAACGTCTTGCGTTTAAGGAGACTGTTTGTTATTGACAAGACATGTTAATGTACTGCAAGATCCATCAAGTTTAAGTTTAGGTTTTGTTCTTTTAAGCTCTTATTGCATATGAAGAGAAAGACATGACTCCAAATGTAATTATTGGACGAATGTATAGGATGATGATTGGAAGCGGCGAGTTCAAGTTATTATGGTTATATTGAACAATTATAGGATTGTATTATACATATTTTTTATGGCTTTAATGGTTTGAATACTCGTGGTTAGGATTTGGTTATGGTTATTTTGGGTTGGAAAAGAGGGGTGTGGCGATACGCCGAGTTTTAATTGGTGTGCAGGCATACTCTATTTGGTTGTTGTTGACTATTGCATAGGCCTCCACTTGTTAATAGCTGCTGCAAAAATGTATGTTATGCCAATAATTTGAGGTTGTAATTTGGAGAAGAGAAGTTAATGAAGCATACATTTAAAAATGGTCTGGCAAGCTAATCACTCTGCTAGTGAGCTCTAAATTGCTACTTTGACCCTGACGTATTAATATTCTGCCTGTAATGGTTGGGTGACATGATTTTCTGTAGACTATATACTGTAAGGACGGGGGTACAATCCATATTGATACAACAAGACCCAAAATCGAGGTATGTTAAGGCTAAGCACTATACTTCCTTTAAGCACGAATTTTTGAATCCTAAATTGTCAAATATTGTTTTACTACTCTATTGCTAGAAAGACCTTTTGTGAAAGGCATTGAGATTGCAGCTGGCATATTTTTGTGACTCCATTATGTTGCTATTCCACTCGTTCGGTTAGATAGGGTATTTGGCGTATTCTCTTGACTATAGGTCCATGTGTACAAATTATTATTCTTCTTTAGGTGTAGTAACTTAAGAAGATTAGAGATGAACAATATCAATATGAAATCAATCCTCCTTCCTCACTAATTTTATATTTTTTTGAAAACTTTAAAATAAAACGTCGATCTCCAAAACTGTTAAACGTAAATCGTATGTTTAAACTACTAAAGTATGGGTTTTTCTGAAATACTTTCTTTTACAAACTACTAAGGAAACATATATAGATACTAAGTGAAGAATTTTAAGCTCTTTTTGAACATCCTCAAGTTTAAGTTGCCTTTCTAAATCCAAGTTAAGTGTTCTAGTTTAATCTACAAGTATATGAGGTTCTATGAGATATTTACATGTGATACGAAAGTGATTACAAGATTATGAGGACAAGAGTACCAACGAGAGCCAAGATTAACAACATGATTCAAGTAACAAATGCATTACGAATCCATAACATTGCATGCTATGCATTCTACTTCTGAGCTATAATCGGAAGGTATGGGGCCTATTGCCTATATTTATACGTATGAGACATAGATGGCCACAAGTTGGCGAATATGATGCCGGTTCGCTACCGGAAGGCACCACAATTGCTAGCACTTGGCTGGGTATGACATGCATTTGCATCTATATATATGTATTCACGACATACGATTATGCGAGCATACCATGCATATTTAATTTATATAAGGTAGGATGTCAGCCATGGAGGCTATCAGAGTTTCTATTTTAGGTGGTATCTTTATTACCCTTTTACAACAACTATTTATTATTCTATTTTTCTGCCTTACATACCAGTACATTTTTATTCGTACTGACATCCCGTTGCCTGGGGATGCATTTTTGTTTCGTGCGTGCAGGTCCAAGTAGGGATTCTGATTGACCCCTCTGCTAGGATTCGGGGTTCAGCTGTGAGTTGGTAAGCTCCACTTCTTCCTGGAGCTTTCATAAGGTGTTACTTTTATTGTATAGTTTGGGTATAATCGGGGCCTTATCCCGACCACTGCTTATGTCACTCATAGAGGCTATTGTGGACACAGTATTCTGGGTTTCTTTCTGCAGCTTCCAGTTTCCAGCCACATAGGCTTGGCCTGTATAGATATGTATGTATGTGTGTATATCTTCATTGTAGCCTTGTCGGCTAGCTAGTACCTTATTATCTTCGGCTTGTCTACCTTCGTCTATATGACTTACCGATATTCAGGTTATGACCTTAAGGGTCCAGTCATAGTATTTTAGATGTTATGCTGCCCGGCCTTCTAAGCCCTCAATGGAGTCAGTTGGTATGTTTATGTGGCTAACTCAATTGCTTAAGGTGTCGAGTGCCAGTCACGCCTTCTCTAGTTTAGGGCGTGACAAACTTGGTATCAAAGCAGGTCGTGTCCCAGGGAGTCCACAAGCCGTGTCTTATATTTTCTTGTTTATGGGTGTGTTGTGCACCACACTTATAATCAAGAAGCTATAGGGCATTTAGGACTAGTTACATTTCTTTCAATTTATAGATCGTGCTATAGAGCTAAGTTATAAGTACGTATGAAATCTGAATCGTGCTTTGTGTTTCACATATGCTCAAGAGGATTTATCGAGGTTCTACGATTGAGATTGTTTGTCATCAAAAAAATTTAGACGTGATAGAGATAGAGATGCTCGACTTTGTTATTGATATGGGCATGGATTGGTGGAAACCTTATTATGTCGATGTCGACTACCAAGAGAAGACTGTTAGTTTTCAGTTCCCAGGGGAAATAGTATGAGAATGGAAGGCTAATGGTGCAATGCCAAAAGGCAAGTTTATTTGCAATCTTTAGGCAAGGAAATGTTTGCCAATGGTTGTACTTGTTATATTTTCCGAGCAAGTTTAGCATATTGATGTTGAGAACTCGACTCTTCAGTTATTATAGCGGGCAATGAGTTTCTAGGTGTATTTCCAGGTGAGCTTCTTGCTATTTCCCTCGAACAAGAGACAAATTTTTCTACTGATACATTACGAGATGCTCTACCGATATCAATTTCCCCATTTAGAATTGCACCAGCAAAATTAAAGGATATATTAGATAAGAGCTTTAACAGGACTAGTGCATCACCAAGCGGTACACCAATGTTATTTGTTCGGAAGAAAGATGAATCATTGTAGAAGTGTATAGACTACAAAAATACTGAATAAGGTGACTATAAAGAACAAATATCCACTACAAAGGATTGATGGGTTTTTTCGACCAACTATATGATGTCGAATGCTTCCCAAAGATTGATTTACATTTAGGGTACCACTAGGTACTTGTTCGAGAGAGTAATGTTTGAAAGACAACTTTCAGGATTAGATATGGCCATTTTGAGTTTCTTGTAATGTCTTTCAGATTGGCGAATGACCCAACAATATTTATGAACCTGATGAATAGTATATCAATGTCATTCTATACTTGTTCGTAATTGTATTAGTTAATGATATTCTGGTACATTTCATTCAGAGGCAAATCATAGAGATTATCACTAAGTGGTGCTTTAGTTACCCCAAGGTTAGAGGTTGTAAGCTAAATTCTCAAAGTATGAGTTATGGTTGTATTTAATGGTTTTTTCTTTTTTTGCCGGGGCCATATTGTATTAGATGCTGGTATTCAGGTATACTTACAGAAGACTGAGGTCGTGAAGACTTGGCCTGGACCTATGAATCTGGTGGAAGTTCGAATCTTTCTGAGGGTTAGTGGAGTACTATTTAAGTTTTGTGGAAGGATTTTTTTTTCTCCACTTTCAGCACCCCTAACAAAGTTGACTTAAAAAGAAGTTAAGTTTCAGTGGACAATAGCCTATGAGGGGAGATTCAAAGAGCTGAGATATCAAATGACTTCAACACGAGTTCTGACCCTACAAGATGGTCAAGACGGCAATGTAATGTATTAATATGCTTCAAGAATTAGGCTGGTTTATGTTCTGAAACATTAAACAAAGGTAATTGTTTATGCTTCATGATAGTTAATGAAGAATGAAAAGAACTACTCGACTTACGATTTAGAGTTGACTGCAATTATTCATTCCTTGAGGATTTTGAGGCGTTACTTGAATGTCTTTAATGTTGATATTTATACAGATCCTAAGAGCCCCCAGTATATTTTTAGACTGAAAAAGGTAATTCTACAATAGCGCAGATGGAATGAATCGCTGAAAGTTATTGATGTGGATATCTTATATCATCCAAGGAAAGTAAAATATAGTAGCGAATGCCCTCAGTCATAATTCTATGGGTAGTTTATCACCTTTGGGAACTCAGATCCAAGAGATGGCCTAAGAGCTCCATCAGCTAGCTGGTTTGGGGTTATATTATAAAACTCCAATGATACTAGAGTCACAATTCAGGACTGGGTAATATCATCTCTATTTGTGGAGGTGAAGGCTTGACAAAGTGAAGATCATATCTTAGATCAGTTATATGTTCTAAATACCACATGGCTTCTATTGAAAAATATGGGACATGCGAACCATTCTCGCTTCTCTGTTCACATAGGAACCAAGAAAATGTGTCATGGTATTAAGGAGATATGTTGTCAATAGGGAGAGGTAGAGCATCAGAAGCTTAGTTTGCTAACTCAGGAGATAGTTATTCCATTGTGGAAGTGGAAGGAGATAAATGTGAATTTTGTCACATGTTTTCCGCATTCGCGAGGGAAGATCAAATTCCATTTGGGTGATTATTCACAGGTTGATGAAATCATCCCATTTCTATCTAGTCAGGACTACCTTCTGGTGGAATATGTTGGGACGTACATTAGAGAGTTATTTATACTCAATTATGTCTCAATATAGATTACTTCAAATAGATGGACACATTTTATAGCACAACACAGAGATCCTTGTTGAAGGGTTTGGGGACTCAAGTTAATCTTAGTAGAGATTTTCATTTTCATATTGATGGCCAAGCCAAACGTATAATCTAAATGCTCAAGGACATGTTATGGGTATGTGTGCTAGATTTTCGTGGAAACTGGTATGATCACGTGTTACTGGTTGAGTTTTCTTATAATAACAACTTCCAAGCAAGTATTCAAATAGCTTCTTATGAAGCACTATATGGAAGAAGTGCAGGTCACCAATTTATTGGTTCAAGATCAGGGAAGTAGAGTTGCTAGGTCATGATCTAATCTAACAAGTTATGGAGAAGGTAAAACTTAGTAGAGATCGGTTGTAGATATCATAGAGTAGTCAGAAGTCTTATGCAGATGTTTGACTACAAGACTTAGAGTTTGATATAAAAGATTGGTTTTTCTTCAAAGTATGGCCTATGAAGGGTTTCATGCAATTAGTTAAGAAAGGAAAGCTGAGTCCAAGGAATGTAGGGCCATATAATATTATTCGGAGGATTGGTAGGGTGGCTTACAAGATTGATTTCCCTTCAGAATTTAAAGCAGTTCATCCGGTGTTCCATGTATCTAGTTTATAGAAGTGCATCGAAAATGCTTTGAATTATGCTCGTTGAGGATATTCTTGTCTCTACAGACTTGTTGTATGCTGAGGTGTTAGTGTCTATGTTGGATTGGCATGTAAGAAAGATTTGGACTGAAGAAGTGGTTTCTATGAAAGTGATGTGGTGGAATAAAAACGTTGAGGAAACAACTTGAGAAGCCGAGGAGGAAACAAGGAAGAAGTACCCCCAATTATTGACGACTTAAGCTGAGTTTCGTTTCAATAATTGACAATTATTCTTGTACACAAACTTAATTGGATTTTAAATACCTCAAAAATGCAGTTTATATGGATTGTGGCAAGCTAGATATACGAAGCCTTGTATTTAGATTTTCGAACTGGATTTAAGATTTGCGGACATAACAAATATAGCCTTGGAAATAGCACAGTAGAAGCAAAGAATACAACTAAGAGATTGTTCGAATCCATTCGCGGATGAATGTTCTTAAGGAGGGGAGAATGTGAGACCCCATGGTTCTTTCGCATAATATGTGTATCATTGAATGACTGTATGAGGCTTATATGACTTGGTGTATCATTTCAGGAGAATAAGGTTACAAAGGGGAGGTAAAAAAAAATCAAAGAATTAGACTAACGTTATGGGTCAAGGATGCCCTTAAATAAGTTCGAGTTAAAGAATGTCTATTCTAACACCCCACCCGTTCAGAACGCTTAAGTTAATCGGTATCGTTGGGGATAAGACAAAGAGTGTCTTAAATTCTAATAAGGATGTTTTATAAGGTGATATAATTGCCCAATGATCGTAAGTTAAGTTTTGAAGTCAAGCAAGTTGAGAAATAAAAAGTTGGAAAAAGTTAGAGTAAGTTTCTTTGATAACTTTTTTGAAAATTGGGTTAAATGTCTTAGAGCTTTTCTCCCAATCTATAAAGCTTTAGAAGAACCCCAATATATGAAATCGAAGGTCTATGAGTCTAGTTTCCAACGCACTAAATCATTTGTCCACACGACTTCAGAATTGAGAGATATTCAGATTTTAGTGAGACTGCACAAGCAGGTACGTGAAGGTGGGCCCCTAGCCCATATGTCGGTTTAGCTTTATAAGATTAGAAATATGGGTTAAGCATTGGTACATGAAATTTCATCATAAAAGCATAGAATCCTCTCAATTCATCCATAATCAATCATAATTGAATCAATTGAATAAACATTCATAAGAACCCTTAACTTGGAATAAAACCCTAACTCAAATTGGGGAATTTCTACTTTTAAATGTGGAGAACTTGGGGGATCCATGGATGCAAGGATTCCATGGATGAAAAGCTATCATACCTTGCTATCAAAGCCCAAAAGCGATTGAAGAATGGAGGCTTGACCTTGAACCCTAGCTTGAATCTTCTTCTTCAAACTTCTGGAGAGAGAAATATCCTTGGGAAAGAAAGACTCAACTGCTTTTGGTGAATTTGAAGAGAATAAAGTGAATGAATCAATTTAGGGTTAAAATCATTTATATGGGGGTCCTAGGCATAGACAAAGTGACATAGTATTGTTTTAAAGAAATCTGGAAAAGACCTAAAAGCCCCTGAACTTACAATTTACGTAGTCCCCACACGGCAAGCTCCACGAGCTATTTGTGCTATCATGGCCCTTGGACCAGTGACATGGAAAACTTACCCCAAAATTCTATCCCCCTTACGATCAACACCACGAGCCGTCTAGTGGCTCGTGTGGAGGGTCAGCCTCAGAGGGGATACTTCCTCCACTTTCACAGGCATCAATATGTGTCGTGGTGCTCACCACAAACCGTGTAGGTGCTCGTGGGAGGACCTCCTTCTTTGGCTCAACACTGTGAGCCTTCACGAGTTACACCACGCCTCGTGGTGCCCTTCACAACTCATCTGGGCCTTTGTGAAGGGTGCCCAGGCTTAGTCTTTGGCTTGTGACCTCTCACTTGGTCACTTGCTTAGCCTACTAGATTTCGAGGTGTTACAAGTCTACACCATGGGCGTGGCCAGCACTCGAGAATCATCGCTCGTACCCAAGAGAATCCTTGGCCTGGCTCAATACTCAACGGAAGACTTAATCAACATTATAGGAAAGTCTAATGCAAAACTCAACTCATAATGACTCATTAATAAAAATAGTTTAACTCAAACTATCAGTAATACTCAAATGAACATAAGTGTTCAACTCAAAGTCTTTAAAACATCAACAAGGGAAATGGGAAAAAGACTCATTAACTACTACTGTCTATGAAGCCTCTAAATACTATGAGGGAAGTCGGGATAAGACCCATGACCTCCTAACAAAACAAAACCATAATCTGAAGCCCTCCGGAAAGCAAAGAGGCTCACCAAAGCTAGCTGGAAATACAATGGTATCAACGGAGCACCTGTTAATGACCATGAACACATGTATCTGTACGAGCATGTAAGGGGAATATTGAAAAATAACCTTATATTTGAACTGATATAAAGGGAAGACATATTCACCTCTACTCAACTAACTCAACTCAACTCAATAGGAAAGCAATGATAATAAGATGCAATAGATATAAAGTTTTAAAACATTAAACAATAACTCAAAATGTATAAAAATACAATAGTGGACTCTTTACTCTTATTTGGGAGATTTTCTAACCGACAACCATCACTATGAACTACATGATAATACATCGTCTCACCCACGCTGCTGGAACTATTGTATACCTTGCCAGGATATAGAACTCCTCAACTAAGTAAGTCCACTAAGGTATGCTTAAAAGCAATAAGGAATCATCTAAAAAGTATGATCCTTTGCCTAATTTGGCTACATGGTTTATGAGAAATGTGAGTTGTCTGAACTCATCCCCATATCGGGGCTCAATACTACTCCCAATAATATATATAACTCATGCTCAAATGTATAAAAATATAACTCATCCTCAACTTGAGATTTTTACTCAAAAGATTCTCTTAAATGAGATAATGCTCAAGAACTCCTCATAAACTCGTTTAGAAATCAAGGTTTCCTCTCGTTTTAAATGTAAAAGTGTTTACACTTAGCAATAATTGGTTCCCTTATACTCATTTTGAAACGTGAAAGACAACTCTTCTCATTCTCATACTCATACTCATTTACTTAAGTCTTAATTCAAGTTCTAGAAAATTGTAAAAGACTTCTCAAAATGACGCAAAAATGTTTCTCAAACTTTACTCTTAATCCTTAATTTAATTTGAAATGAAGATTTAAGAGTTATGATTAGGATATATATATAGGATCTCTCAGTGATTACTGAAGGTATATATAGTTAGTATTAAGAAGAGAACGAAAGTTTGACTCAAAGGAAGAAGAATGGAAAGGAAAGTTGACTGATGCTTCTGGCACATCGGTGACGCGCTGCGCCTAGCCTCACTTTACTGAGGATCAAATGGGGTGCAATGCAGGTGCAGGGCGTCAGCGCTCCTGGCACCTTGGGGTCGCGATGCCCCACCCCAAACCCAGAACTTTTGATGAACTTTCTTGCTCAAATTCAAGGCCTAACTCATTTAGAATCGAATGATTTCCTTCAAATTCTCTTAGATTCATAAACCAAACACCATTTCAATGAAAACCCACACAAAATCTATCAATAACCATACTCATTCACAAAACCCTCACCTCAAGAACTCAACAAGACTCCATTGTTAAAGAATGAAGCAAAAACCTCAAGAATTCAAATCAACCAACTTAAATTACGAATCAAAGTATGAATTTACATGATTTTCTTGAGGGTGAACAAATCCAACACAATGAAAGCTTACATACCTTGAAGAACACTTGTTCTTGGTGAAATCCCAAAGTTTTTGAAAGAACTCTTGAAACCCTCCTCCTTTCTTTGATGAGTCCACAAATTGGACTCATTTAAGGTTTATTTTAATAGAAATAGTGTCCTCAAATGCTTATTTAGTCTAAATATCTGATGAAAACACTTGAGTTTCAGGTATTTGAATTTTTAGTGGAAGCATGGACACTTAGGCGCAAAAAGGGACAAAAATGCGGAAAAAAATGAGAAAATGAAGGCCTGAGGATCGCCGAGTCCACTTGGCGAGTCGTCGAAGGATCTCACTTCACCTTTTGTTCCAGTGTGCTGAGGCTGAAGGAAAGGATCAAGTCGGCGGAAAAATGGAGCAGTCGGCGCATCGCTGAGAAGTTCCACGATGCAGTACTATGTCTCCCAATGACCTAGAGCACGATGATACCGAAGGATGGTGCAAGACGGCGATGAACTACACCAAAGGGCGAATCGCCGAGTTGATCGGCAATTTCGACTAATGTCGCTGAATGATCCGCTGTAGCACATATTTTTGAAACCTCTAAATACTCGTTGAGAGTTATATATTTTAAGTATCAAATTTTTAGTGTGAAACAATAAATATAATTTTAGTACTTTTTATTTTTGCTCTGAGTTTGAGAGGGTTTTGAAACTTGAAGAAGAAGAGAGTTTCATCTCCAAGGATTTGGACTTGGGTCTCTTGGATTCTTCATTCTTGGCCTGTAACAAGACTTAAATCTTCATACCCATTTGAATGCAAGCTCATTTAGGTATAAATTTCTATCTCTTGATGTGTGGCTAAAAACCCCAATTCTTGGGGTGTGATTTAGCGAATATAGGTTAAGATAATTGTTGGGTCTTGCTTGCTAATAGTTTAAAGGTAGTTTAATGGTGATTTCATCTGGTAGTTGTGGTTGAATCTAATGGATTTGTAGTTGCAAATACAAGTTCACTCTTGTGTTTTCGTCTTGCTCGAGAGAGAAGTTGTGAAACCAAGATTACTAGATTGATGGCCTAAGGAGTGGGTCGACATGAGGCTCAGTCTGAGAGGGTGAGCCCTAGTCCCATATCCTAACACTCAGCTCGAAAGAGTGAGTGGGGTAAGGCGTAGGCTGGTCTTCATGCGGTAAGTGGGTGTCCGAAAGGAACCCATTTGAAATGGAGTAAGTTGCTCGAGAGAGAACTTATTTCCACATAAAGCTTAGCCTAGTCACTATTACTTTATAAATTTTCTATCGAAAGCATGTACCCAATACTTTAAATTAACCCGTATTTCGGTCACATCCCAAGAATTCCCTCTCATTGATAGATTTCTTTGTTATATCTATTGTTTTTGCTATACTTGTGACAAAACCCCCAAATAGATATTTGACACTTTTGTGTCCCCCTTTAACTTACAATATTTTTTATCGTTAATGTCTTTAGTTACAACTAGTTAGAACTGAAATTTTATTTTTCTATTAATTCTCGAAACCACTCCCTTGGGACTCGACCCCAACCCTTGGTTGGGTTATTATACTACTGCACGATCGTAGACACCCGAACTGTAAGACGTGTCGTTGATTACGCAAACTTCACTTTTGAATTCTTTCTAAAATTCCTAAACGCTTTTGGAATGTCTAAAATTGACTTAGTCTGATTAGAACCCGTAACTTGGGTGGGTAAAACGTGGGTAGGTCTTTTGAGTAAAGGAAAATACCAAAATACCTTTCCTTAAAATGGATGAAATGCCTTAACTAGAGAGGCTACACTCAAACGGTCATACTTCTCTCATCCAAACTCAGAATTTACAAAACTCAGTGGCGTTGGAAAAAGGACTCAAAGACCATCGATTTGATACCTCATGGACCACCTAACTCATTATGTGATAAAAGTTATGGTCGTTTGAAGTTGACCCAAAACTCACAATTGAAGAGTAACTTGAACTAATATCAATTTAGCTCTTTCGAAGTCTGAGGTGTTACATATTTACCTCTTATTCCTAGTTTAAAGAGGCTGTACGCATCGATGAGATCTGCTCTACATATGAAATGGCATCGTGAATATAGAAGGTCGTCGGTGTCGTCTCATCCATCTGTTGGAGAAGCATTGAATTATTTTGATAACATATATCGTGATTTTGCAAGTGAACCAAGAAATGTTAGATTGGGGTTGTCTGCAGATGGCTTCACACCATTCTCTAATACTGCCTCACCTTATTACAATTGACTTGTATTTTTTACTCCATATAATCTTTCTCCTGAAATGTGCATGACAAGTCCATACATTTTAGATCCTTGTAATACAAAAAGTTTGATTGGTTTCTATCAATAATTATTGATAGATGAGCTCAAACAATTGTAGTTTGAAGGCATAGTGACTTATGATACATCAATTAAGAAGAATTTTGTTATGTGTGCTACTTTAATGTGGACTAGAAATAATTTTCCTGCATTGGGATATTGTCTGGTTGGATGACAGCCAGAAAGCTAGCTTGTTCGCATTGCATGGAAAATAGTAAGACATTACTTTAAAGCATGGCTAAAAAAATACATGGTTTGATTGTCATCGTCAGTTCTTGTCAATGGACCATGAGTTTAGAAAGATGAAAAATGCATTCACAAAAAATAAGATTGAAAATGACCCCACCTCCATTACTCATAAGGAACCAAATTTGGGAAAGAGTTTCTCAATTGCCTAAAGTTACAGAAGCTTGACATTCCAGACCTCCTGGATATGGTGTTGAACATAATTGAATCAAATAGAGCATATTTTAGGAGTTTCCATATTGGAAGGATAATCTTCTAAGACATAAATGTGATGCACATTGCCAAAAATTATTTTGACAATTTGTTTAACACAGTGATGGATGTTAAGGGCAAGACAAAAGACAATTCAAAAGCAAGAATGGACATAAAGTAATATTATAGAAGAAGAGAGTTGTGGCTGCAGAAATTATAAAATTGTAAAATAGTTAAGCTCAAAGCTCGTTTTTCATTCACATAATTGGATAAGAAACATGAAAATTTTGAGTGGGTTAAAAATTAGAGGATGTGAAAGGGCTATTCTTTGAATTTAGGAAAGCGGAAAGATATGAATGGGGAAAAATTGATAAGTATGAAAAGTCATGATTGTAATGTATTCATGGAAACTATAATTCCTATAGCCTTTACCTATCTACCTGAAAGGATGTAGAAACCAATCACAAAGATAAGTCTTTTCTTTAAAGATTTATGTTCCGGACAGTTGTTGGACACTAGTTTAAATAGGATGGAGAAAAATATTCATGTTATTACTACTAAGTTGGAGAAGATCTTTCCATATGGTTTCTTTGATGTGATGGAGCATCTTCCAGTTCACCTTGTACAAAAGGCTCGTCTTGAACGTCCAGTTCAAACAAGATAGATGTTTCCATTTGAGAGATAATATTTTGTTTTATATTCACTGAGTTATTTTTTCTTATAAGTAGCAAACATATATAGATATATACATATAGAAAATCTGGCAGTTCCAAACAAATAATTAAGCAAAGGGAAAAGATCAAAGGATCAATTGTGCAAGGTCATATTGCGAAAGAAATGGATGATTTTTATTTTTATTACTTTAGGAATGAAGTGCCATGTAGTAGAAACAAGACTAATTGCAATGATGAAGGTGTTATTGATCCTTTGTTTCCATTAATATCAATTTTTAATCAAAATGGTCGAGAATCTAAAAAGTGTGGCAAGTGACGTTACTAAAATGGAAATACAATCAGCTGTGACACACGTTTTGTTTAACTGTCCAGTGATTCAACCATATCTCAAGTAAATGTTAAAGTATGTTATCAAATTACATTCTAATAAGTGTTTATTAACTAATGAAAAATCTGAATATACAATTATCAGCTTGTTCGCAAATACATGGGGTAATGAAGTCATCTATACGAGATATTTCAAATGGCTAAAAGAATATATAATTGTGCAAGCTTATATTGAATCAATAAATATTTAATAATATATATTCTATACTAAATTGTATTTTTTGCAATTAGTGAGAGAAGTTGTACTTGGACTTGACTCTCAAATTCAGACGATGAATAAGTATTGTTTCAATAGTTTTAAGTTTCAAACTGAAGAAATTTCTAGGTATAAAAAACAAATAATAGTGGTATCTGCATACGAGGTAATGTTGATGGTATCTGCTATGATGATTAGAGATTCTAGTAGTGAGTCAGATGCAATGGTTGGTACTCCTCCATTGACTCAGTATTATGTGCATCCCGGAGTATCACCTCCACCTCCACCTGTTGCTAAACCAGATGTGACGCCTGCTCTAGCACCTGGACAGAGGGACATGCTTGGTAGAGCCATGATTGAGTCTGGTAGATCATCATAAATTTATTTTGTTATCTATTAGTTTTTTATTTTATTTATTTCTTATACATTAATATAATAGTCATGAACAAAAATGTTTATTATGTGTCTTGCAGGTGGAATCCTTTGAAGGATGCTGCCAGAGCTCCAAAAGAGTGAGTTATGAGGTTTTTAATGTAGTTCTATCACTCATGGGGCGAGATCCCAAACAGTATATGTCAGACGATGTTTAATGAATTTAAGGTATATATATGTTTAGTTATATATTTTTTAAGTTAAGTTTAATATTTTTGGTATACTTTACTTTATTAATTATCTAACGCTATTCATTTTTTTCAGACAGTGTACATGGGAACCGAGGTACAATATGGTCAGTGCAACCACATTTGAGAGGAGGGCATCCACGAGATTATCTAGTTGGCTAAAGAAAGTCTAGAATAGTGATCGACATTTCACTTTAATGTTGTCTCATGACTTTGAGGAATTGCACCATTATTGGAACACGGATAAATTCAAGCGATGTCTGAACAAGACAAAAATTCTAGAGGCAGTTTTAAGGGTGGTTGTTGCACACCGGGAGTGTAAAGAGTGTTGGAACAATTACAAGAGAGATGGTAAGTTATATTTCTACTTTTTAAATAAATAAGTAGTTGATTAAATATTATTTGATTAATATCGGCATAAATTTAATTTTTATTTATAAAAAAAAAAAAAGAATTGGGGCGCACTCCCCTTGAATCAGAGATTTTCAAGAGGACTCATTTGTAGAATTAATTAAACGAGTCAGATTTAGATGTGTGGGTGGAGGAAAGTGTCGAACGAACTTTTGTAAGTTATGTAATACAAATAGTGTGTGTGTGTATATATATATATATATATATATTTGTGTTTGTGTGTGTGACACATGAACTTGTCCCAAATTTTCAAAAAGACACCTTAACTATGCGGGCGTTCTATTACCCCACTAAACAATCTTGAACTAATACTATTACATTATTTTTTGTCCACCTTACATAGAGAGTGAGCAACCTAAAATAACTAATATAATTTTCTTTTTACAAGTATTTTATTATAAAATATATTTTCTTATTATTTAAACTTTTTTCTTATTATATTTTCTCTTTCTTTTTTCTTTCTTCTTCAAAAATACATTGTCATCTCCATTGAAACTTCTCACTTTCAATGTAACCATTTTTACCACAACTTCACCTTCCTTTTTTTTACTACTATTAATTTTACTCTCTTTATTTTTAAAACTTTATCTAAATATTTTCTTACATTTCTAAGAATTTGATAAACCCATTAGATTCGAGATGATTCTGAGGTATCATATCATTTTTTTTATCCGATTTAAATCAAGTTCTTTCAATTTTCGGGGAATTCATTGATTCTTTTAAAATTATAATTTCTAATTTTGAACTTATACGAAAAGAAGTAATTGATGATAACTTCAAAATTTTAAATTTTCTTAGAAAAATAATTAGTTTTGTTATCAATAATTCAATAAAATCTAGAAAATAGTGTGATTTCTTTTTTATAAAAAAAAATCACTGAAATAAATTTTTTGATTGGAGAAGAAGAAAAAAAAGAAAAAAATGAGAGAGGGGTTCAACTTGACTTGGGGGTGGGGTGAGGGTGGGAGGCGAAGAAAAATAAAGAAAATGGAGGAATGAATTAGCTTGAAAGTGGGGGTGGAAGATGAAGTGGAATTTAAGATGAAATCAAAATTAAAATAAGTCAAAAATTAAGAGAGAGAGAGAGGAAAAACTTAAAATGAAAAAAAATATATATTTTTAATTAAATTAACACGTGTCATGTATTGATTGGTGTGTGAACGCACTTGCTTTTTAAACTCTGGGTTGATCAAAAAATGATATAATAATATCAGTTCACAATTGTTTAGTGGGGTAATAGAACGGTTGCAAAGTTAAGGTGTCTTTTTGAAAATTCGGGACAACTTCAGTTGTGACTTTATGTCTTTTCTCTCTCTCTCTCTACATATATATATATATATATATATATATATATGTGTGTGTGTGTGTATCTAATTTTTATTTTTAATATGCAGTGAGAGTACCAACAGTACATGCATGAGAATATAGACAGTTCGGTCCAAATCACGCCTGAAATGTACACTCAAATTTGGATAGAAAAAGTCGTAAGGGGGACACACAAGGACAGAGTCTATGGTCGAGGCTCTCGAAATGATGTACAATGACTCAAGTCTGATTTAAAAGGTATTGAATCGTCACGTCATGTTGAGGCACTAGATGGTGTTCAAATAACTAGTATGTCGAATCAAATAGCAAAAGATATAGTAGCATTGTCAGAGTCTAAGCGAAAAAGAATTGTTGAACAACAAGCATGAATGAGACCGTTCAGCAAATCAAAGACCAAGTATTCAACCTCGCTTGTCGGCCAACTACATCATATCATACCGATGACAGTGATGAGGATGAATAGATAGATTACACCCTTTAGCTTGCATCCCCTTTAATTTATGAACATTTTAGACTTTTGAAACAAATTTTGAAAGACTTTATAAATCTTTAAAATGTGATTCAAGTGTTTTAGAAGGTTTGATTAAGTTTGTTATTACATATTTTGTGTAGTATGTTTCTTATATGATATATATATAGGTGAGCAACAACAATTGACACTACATTGCAGAAAAAGTGACGGACAAGGTGGTTTTGTCCGTCGTTTTTCTGCATTTTTTTTTTAAATCCAAAAAAGAGATGGACTACATCTCTTTGTCCGTTGCTTTTCTGCATTTTAAAAAATATAAAATCAACAAAAAACACGGACAAAGTCGCTTAGTCCATCACTTTTAGGCATTAAAAAAGCAATGAACAACGTCGCATTATTCAACAAAATATTTTTTTTAAAACTCAAAATGACGTTCTTTGTCGCTTTATTACGACGTCGTCCATCGTTTTTTGCAAAGCGTTGATCAAAAAAATGACGAACTAGACTGTCACTTTTTCATCGATTTTGACCAAAACAGCGACGCAACCCATCTTTCCTTTACAATTTTTTAGTTGTGAAACAAGTAACCATAATACAGTAATAAAGGACAACACATATATCAACAATTTTTTTTATAGAGTCACTGTGTTGATGTATGCAAGAGAGAATGGGTTAAAAAGTGCAGGAACTGGGTGCAGACTGCTCTTCACGGGTAGTCTCACGGACTGTGGTGCCCTTCACAGGCACTTTCACGGTCCGTTAATCTAAGCACCAACCTAAAGGAGCTACTGGAATTTGCAAAACAAAAGGTTCACGGTCCGTCAAGATTTGTACAGACCGTCTAGCCTCTCGTGAACCACAGGTAAGTATTTTGTCCCATGTTAGTTCCACGGACCACTATATGGACCGTAGTGACCTTCACGGGTACTTTCACGATCCGTCGTCCACAACCCAATAGTACCAAAATCTGACCCGACCCACGCATAATGAATAATGAAACTTAACGCATATATGTATTCCAAAGCGCCAAGGGTCAGGTTATTTTCCCTTCCTCTCATCTATAACGGCTATTAGTGGTATAAACAAAGGTTTTCCAATTGTGAAACTCCCAAAATTTATTTGAAAATCGAAACCCTAGTTCCATTTTGCTAAGGAATTCAAGTTCAAGTTCATCTTCTTCTTTCTGTGTGAAATTTTCCTCTAATTCCAAGTAAGTTCTGATTATCCCTTGTTATAAGTTTGATCTTATCTCAAAACATCTTAGAATTACTTTGATTTAGTTAAATGTAGCATGATCATGTGATGAACAAGCTTTATTGATGAGAACTGGTTGTGGGTTTTGTTTAAATTGGGTGTAACCTCATGTGGGGTGGTTGAATTTGTGTGGGGATAGTGTTGATGTGTGGGTACGTGTTTGGTTGAATGAGTATCGTGTTTGTTGGCAGTGTGCTTGTTGAAATTCAATAATGTTAATAGCCTCATTGTGATCTTGTGTGTAAATGAGCATACCTACTTGTTGAAGATCAGTTGAATTAATATTTTTTCTTGTGTAGGGATGATAACAGTAGGTTGAAATTATGTTTGTCGAAATTGGTTGGGATCTGATGTGTTAGTTGAATTTATTTAGAAAATTAGTGATGTGTGGATATGTGTTTGGTATGATCCTGTGTAAAAATGGGAGTTTGGTGCTATAAATTTGTAATATAGTGAATGTGGGGAAGAATATGACTATAGAAATGGCCAAGTCTAAGACCACGATAGGTTTTACAGACCATGGAAGCTACCACGAGCCGTAAAACCAATCGTGGACCACACTTGAATTCCTTCCACCCATCAGTTAAGTTCACGACCAGTATCACGGACCGTGGTTCATTCCATGGGCCGTGTAAATGTCCGTGAATAGTACTTGGTAAACCTCATATTGCACACTGAGTCTGTGAGAAATCCACGATGGGTTTAACGGATCGTGGTACCTACCACAGCCTGTGAGAGCTTCCGTAAAGTGTACTTGATTTGTAAAATATTAATTTTTGATACTTTTATTTATGTCGTCTTTTGATTTTGTGGCCCTTCCCAATGATAAATTGGGTAACGGAATTCTTAAGTCAAGGCGTCACGATGTAATTACATAGGGGAAGTCTGAGTACCCGATAGTGCGTTGTTTTTCTGAATTGGTTACTTATGAGTGTTGTGTTTCTCAGGTACTATGCCTCCAAGAAGAAAGAACGCAGCTCCACCTTCTTCATCCACTGCTTCCCAATCAGAAGGAGGTAACGATCCCGAGTCTAGTAAGTCAGAGGTACAGCTACATGTGACACCTAAAGATCACCCACCTCGAGCTACTAGATCCACAGCAGCGAGAGCTATTCTCCAGGACACTCCTCCTCAGTCTGAAAAGAGGGAGGTAGTAGTTCTGATAGCAGTGAAAAATCGGGAAATGATTCTAATGTTGATGCGGGGAGCCAGTCTGATGATGGGTCGGGAGGCAATGTAGAGTCCGATGGTGGCTCTCAGAAAGGTGCTACCACTTTTCTCCCTACAGGAAATACAGAACCTGAAACTCAAGTACGGGAGGAGACAGATGTTGCAGATGGGGATATAGAGATCACCTCTGATGATACCATGGTGATGTATGTGAACATCTATGAACCTGATCCTGCAGTGAGACCGCAGCTGATTGACTGTTTTCGTTCCATGTGGACTGTGAACCGGTCTGAAGAATTCTTCAACAATGGTATTGTGACCATGACTGGCGGCTTCAAGAGGCGAGCAATCATGCCTGAAACTCGAGTGGTGGTAGCTGATATCAAAGCATTCCCTGACATTTATCGGACATTTCAATTTCATCAATTTGACTGGATGAAAAACGCACCAGGAGAATATTCTAGCCACCTGACCAGAGAATTTTATGCATCTTTTGTAGCCACAATAATGAACTTTGTTGCAGACACTGAGACAACTAAAAGGGGACAGAAAAATATGGCTATTACCTGGGTCCACTCAACTCAATTATGGTTCGGGGTAAATCGATAGATATTTCCGAGGATACTATCAACAGAATGTTGTATGGCTCGAAATACACAGGACCAGCCTCGGTTGGCCTTTTTTAGAGTAAACATGATGCAGTCACCAGAGAGACTGAAATGGAGGTTCAGAGTTCTAGAGAGCGAGTTTTGCGCTGGATTGCAAGGCAAATTGTTGTAGATGGGGACAAAGCAGTTTGGGTGACAGGAATACCAATACTCATCACGAAAGCATCTCTATCTTTTCCAGCCAAGGTGTGGTGGGCTGTTGTTCGTGCACAATTCAGACCTACAGGTAATGATAACACTTTGTCTCCCTCATTAGCATCTTTGGTAGCCTACCTCATGGCTGGTTACCCAATAAATGTGGAGCGAATCATAGCGACTGAGAAGAGAGACAGGGAATTGAATGAGAGAGTCGGGCTTCCATTTCCCTGTTTGATAGGGAAATTGTATAGAAAATCAGACATTCCCCCAAACAGGCTAATCGACAGATGGGGTGAAGCATTTCGACTTACCCAGGCCTCGAAAATCAAAGATGTCGCTAACCATCTCTTTGGTGTGAAATTTGGAGCTGTGGGTTCTTTGGTTGTGGTTCCTGATGTACCAATTGACATCCCAGATGCTGATAGAGGACCAAAACAAGGGGAGTCATCCCAACCATCTACAGAGGCACCACCACTATCAGCATCCACATCACAGGCTCCAGGTACCTTCATCACTATTCCTATGTTTTTTTCTTGAAAAATTAGTTGCAGATCGGCACCAGACCAGGACCCTAGTCGACCAAATTGTACACCGGATGCCCCAGCAGATAGAGAGAGATATGTTAGCTGCAAAGAAAGAGATAAAATATGAGATGCGGAAGGAGCTGGCTGTCTTAAAAGACAAGATGGATGGCTTGGAGATCCTTGTCCAGGACCGATTCCAGGTTGCCAGGTCTATAGATATTGAAGAGTTCAAGTCCCAATTGGCAGAGATGTGAGCTCAGGTCACAAAACTGGCTAAAAATCCAGTACAAGTACCTACCCCGGTCATGCCAGAGTCGTTGATGCAACTGCTGAATCAGGAGCCCTTCACTCAATCACTTGACGAATTTTGGGGTGAACTACCCCAGGGTAAGTCTGGCAAGAGGAAACATAGAGCTGGAGAATCTGATGAGAAGCTGCCTGCTGAACTTTCTAAAGAGGAAAGAAGGGAATAAAAGAAAGATCATCGGGCATCAAAGAAGGAAGCTCGAGAAAAAGAAACACTTGAACAACAACGGAGAGATGCAGTGTTAGCTGGAACTTCTAGTAGCGTAGCACCTGCCCAGGTGAGTGGTAGCCAGCTTGATCATTTGTTGAGTTCTGAGAGTGCACATGTTGATAAGGGTGTCAATGTTGATCCGGATACCGACGCCTAGAGTACCATAGGTATGACCCCTCCTCACAGCCCTGTTTTGTTTTCTTTATTGACTTTGAGGGCAAAGTCCTTTTTTTTGGGGGGGTGGTGAGCAACCTGCCATTCTAAGCTGTTAGAATGAATGGAGGTTGACTCTGTGCTTACTGTGAAAATTGTTTTTTTTGTGTTTGTGTTTGTGTTTGTGTGTTGAGTTGTGAAGCAGCTAGTCTATTAAAAATGACGACCTAAATCTGAAATTTGACTGTTAGGATCTTTAGATGACATCTTAGATACTTACCTGTTGAACATTGCTAATCTGATAAATAAGTTGGGAACCAAGAAACTGGAGAATGCAGTCATGTGCCATGTGTGTGAGTGTTGTTCAAAGTCTAACATTAGGAGTAGAAACTAGAACTTGCCCAAGTGATCTTGCTTAAATCTGAGAATAGCCGGATAGGAAAGGATCAGTAGACCATTTTTGTTAAGCCATTGAAAAGCCAAAAAAATAAATAACCAAATAAAAAGCTTATCATTTGAACCCGATTTGAGCCTAAAAATCAACTTTTATTCTTACCCAATAAATATCATATCCTTTGGTCTCCGAAGATACGATGTCACAACTCAAGCCAAAAGCCTAAGTTGATGGTGTTTGCATGCCGAGCGGAAAGAAAAGTGAAAAAGAAGGTTCAACCAGTAAGCTGAGTGCATATTATAAAAAAAGTGTGAAGAAAAGATAAGAAAAAGAAAAAGGAAAATAATAGTTGTTGGGATGTGTTGTAATGAAGAAAAAGAGGGAATCACTCAGAAAAGAGTTGTGTGAAAATGAGACTTTGGAAAACCAAGGGACTAGTCACTCACGAACCCAAATATCCATTCCCTAACCTGAGCCTATGTTACAAGCCTATAAAATCCTACAGTGATCCTATTCCGGGTGTTTGCAAGATAGAGCATAGAAAGCAAGGGCAAGCCTATGGTAGTTTGTTGCTAGTATTAGAAGTTCTTTGAGAGTGTGAGCGTAGTACTTAGTCCCAATTATCATGAGTGAGGGACTTCTTTGGTGTGAGGACACAGTGATTGCATTTGAGAGTAGGTTGTGTTAGCTGATAATTCACAGACATAAGAATGATCAACTGTGAGTAATGAGATGTCATGTATTGATCCTTGCATGTTAGATTCATGGTTTTGGATACAAATTGTGTTTCAGATGGTTGCTGCATAGGGTCAAAAGTTTTTGAATGACTTGAGAGCTGAATGTATTGTTTTCTCATCACTTGAGGACAAGTAATGGTTCTAAGTTGAGGGTGTTGATGTACCGCAAAATCTTGGCACATTTGATGCTTGAAAACTAAGGATTAATACTAAAATCAAGTATATTTATGTGGAAATGATGTGTTTGGTAGTGTTTGTACAGGTAAAACATGTGGACATGAAAGAAGAAAGAAGAGAAGAAAATGTAGAGTGAAAATGGATGAAACCAAGTGAAGATCACGGATGCCTTGACGGGTCGTGAAGATTATGAATGATCGTGAAAGGGCTCATGAATTGGAACTAGTGAGAAGGCATGGAAGATAACACATTGGTGGAACCCAAGTAAAGACCATGGACACTTTCACAGGCCGTGGTCATCACAGCGGTCTATGGTAGTGCCCGTGCAGGGGAACCACTGTATGGGTCTTGGGGAAACAAACTACAAAGGCAATTCAAGTGTAAACCATGGAAGGACTCACGGGTCATGGTCCCTACAACGTTCCATGATGGTGATCGTGAAGTTGAACCAGTGGCCAAGAGCAAAGTTGTGAAAATGAGAAGTGGCCAAGTAAAGACCACGGACACCCAGACGGACCGTGGTCCCTATGACGGTTTGTGGTGTTCTCTGTGGTACCTTTCCAGTGTGTTGGCTTTGAAGATCAAAATCTTAGACGTGCCAAGTATAGACCATGGGAGGCTCCACGGACCGTGAAGCTTGTGACGGACCGTCAAGTTGTCCGTGAAGCTACCCGCATTTCAGTCCTAATTTGAGTAGGACTCTATTTTAAAACACAGATTTGAATTAATTAGGTCATTTTTTATTTTTTATCTTATCTAACCTTGAACGACAAAGAAGTTTCGATTTATTCATAGCTTTTGGATTTTGATTTTGATATTAAATTAAGTTTGAAGTTCAGTTTTTCGGTTCTTGAAATATCAAAGTGGTGGTTGATTTGCTTATTCTCGTAAGTACTTTCTAACATGTTTTCATTCTATGTTTGTGAGCATTTACGTGAAATTATGAGTAGCAAAACACCACAACTGGGATTGTGGGATCCATGACGTAATTCTAATCGTAATTTCGTAAAACGAGTGAAAGGCGATTTATGTTTACAAATTGTAATTTAGCTTTCGCTATTCATGTATTCTGATGAGTGCACGCATTAGAGTAAGCCTGTATCTGTCATTTGTTCGAGAGAAAAATGATAGTTAGGAAAAAGTTAAATTAATATGATGAAATGGAACTAAGGTTTAAGTTCAAGAGAAAAGAATCTACACACCATTGTAGGCGAGGGTAAATCATGTAACACTCTAGGATCGAGAGGACTTGAGTGAAGATTATCTTGGTGGACGGAGAAGTGTCAGATATAGCTAACTCGCATATATTTTTTAGAGTTAAATTGCTTGAAACTCAATTACGGAAGAACATTAGACGCAACGTTATGGGGAACACAATCCTAGTTTCAATTAATTATTGAAACAACTTCGAAACTGATATTTTGTCAATTGTTGAATTAGACTTTAGTTTGCAACTTTGGTTACCAAAGCGTTAACGCTAAACCCAATTTTACTTTCTGCAATTGTTTATTTAGGAAATAATAACAACATTAGAGTAAAACGTGACAATGAAATCATTTCTACAAAGAAATTCTCTATGGGATCGACCTAAACTCATGTTGAGTTTTGTAAATTGACTTCGACCGTTATATCTCTTAATTAAGGTGTAATTTTGGACGTATGACTCTATAAAAACAAAGAAAAATAAAGAAAAAGGAAAATACCTACTACAATTACATCTTGGGTTGCCTCCCAAGCAGCGCACAATTTAACATCGCGGCGCGATGCAGATTACTTGATTACTTGATTACTCAAACTTCATCAAGTTTACATTCCTCCACAATCTTCATATCCTCTGGAACACCCAAGTATGCCTTGATTCGCTGGCCATTGGCTTTGAACCTCTCGCCCTTATCATTTTCCAGCTCAATAGTACCCGACTAAAACACCTGCGTTACCTTAAAAGGTCCAGACCATTTGGATTTCAACTTTCTCGGAATCATACGAAGTCTAGAGTTGAAAAGTAACACCAAGTCACCAAGAGTGAAGCTTCTTTTCTCAATATGTTTGTCATGATATAGCTTCATCCTCTCCTTATACAGTGCAGACCTCTCATAGGCTATCAGATGGAACTCATCCATCTCATTGATCTGATCCAACCTCAGTTTTGTAGTTTCGCTCCAACTAAGGTTCAGCTTCTTCAAAGCCCAGAGTGTTTTATGCTCAAGCTCAACCGACAAATGACATGTCTTTCCAAACACCAATTGATATGGAGACATACCAATAGGCGTCTTGAAAGCTGTCTGATATACCGATAGAGCATCATCTAACTTCCGTGCCCAATCTGTCATGTTGGCATTCACCGTTTTAGCCAGAATTGCTTTAATTTCTCTGTTGGAGACCTCCACTTGGCCACTAGTCTGTGGGTTGTAAGGTGTTGCTACCTTGTGTTGTTTAACTCCATATTTAGCCAGAAGAGAACTAAATACCTTATTGCAGAACTGAGAACCACCATCACTGATGAAAGCTCTGGGTGTGCCAAACCTTGAGAAGATATTCTTCTTCAGAAAACTAGCAACACTCTTACCATCATTCTCAGGCAAAGCAGCTGCCGCATCCTATTTGGACACATAGTCCACTACAACCAATATGTACTTCTGCCCATGGGAGATCACAAATGGTCCCATGAAGTCGATTCCTCACACATAAAATAGCTCCACCTCTAGAATAGGTGTCATGGGTAACTCATGGCACCGAGAGATGGCTCTTTGCCGCTAGCACACATCACAACTCGTCACTACATCCATTGCATCCTAATGAATTGTGAGCCAGTAGTACCCACATTGAAGTATCTTATGAGCTGTCCGAGAACCTCCATGATGACCACCTACCGGAGAGGAGTGACAGGCTTCTAGAATATGCAACATCTTAGCTTCAGGAACACATCGCCTGATGATGTTGTCAGCACACACATTGTACAGATAAGGTTCATCCTAAAAATACTTACCCACCTCATGCAGGAACCTCTTCCTTTGTTGATATGTCAGCCCCTCAAGCATCAAATCACTAATGAGAAAGTTAGCAAAATCAGCAAACCAAGGAATAAAACCAAGAGTAGCGGCTAATACCTACTCATCCGGGAACGAATCATTTATGTCGAGCTCGAGTTCCTCTTTCTTTTTAGCCTCCAACCTCGACAGGTGATCATCCACTTGGTTCTCACAACCTTTCATATCCCTAACCTCAAAATCAAACTCCTGGAGAAGTAATACCCATCTGATTAACCTTGGCTTGGCATCTTTCTTTGCCATAAGGTACCTCAGAGTTGCGTGATCAGTATGGACTATCACTCTAGTACCCAGCAAGTAGGCTCTGACTTTCTCAAACGCATACACCACCACCAGCAGTTCGTGTTCAGTAACTGTGTAGTTTCGTTGTGCTCCATTCAGTGACTTACTAGCATAGTAAATCGGATGAAACATTTTGTTGCGCTTTTACCCCAACACAACTCCTAAGGCAGTACCACTAGCATCGCACATTACCTCAAATGGCTATGCCCAATCTGGACCAATGATCACTGGTGCAAAAATTAACTTCTCCTTTAGGCATTCAAAAACTCTGAGATAAGCCTCATCATAGACAAATTTCACCTCCTTCTCCAAAAGTTTGCACATGGGGTGTGCAATTTTAGAGAAGTCCTTAATTAAATGCCTATAGAATCTTGCATGTCCTAGGAAACTTCGAACACCCTTCACACAGATCGGCGGAGGTAACTTTTTAATCACCTTAATTTTGGCTTTATCGACCCCAATCCCTTTCTATGATACCTATTGTCCGAGGACTATGCCTTCCTTGACCATGAAATGGCACTTCTCCCAGTACAGCACTAGATTTGCCTCCTCGCATCTCTGTAGGGACCTGCTAAGATTCAACAAACAATCATCAAAGGTATCACCTACCACTGAAAAGTCATTCATGAAGACCTCCAAAGTGTCCTCCACCATGTCTGAGAAGATACACATCATACACCTCTAGAAAGTTGCTGGTGCATTACATAGTCCAAATGGCATGTGTTTAAACGCAAAGGTGCCATAAGGACACGTAAAGGTAGTCTTTTCCTAATCTTCAAGAGCAATCGATATCTGGTTGTAGCCAGAGTATCCATCCAAGAAGTAATACCACCCTTTTCTAGCCAACCTGTCAAGCATCTGGTCCATCAAAGGCATTAGGAAGTGATCATTCAAGGTCCACTTGTTCAGTTTCATGTAGTCCATATACACTCGCCATCCAGTAACTGGTCTTTATGGGACCATCTCATTTTTTGCATTCGCGACCACAGTCATACCACCCTTTTTCGGCACACATTGCACTAGACTGACCCAGTGACTGTCATAAATGGGGCACACCACCCCAGCATCTAACTACTTGATTATTTCCTTTTTGACCACCTCTTGCATCGGTAGGATTAACCTCCTCTGGTGTTCAATGCTTGGGCTGCATTCCTCTTCAAGTTGGATTTTATGGGTGCATATACCCGGAGGTATCCCGATGATGTTAGCAATGGTCCACCCAATGGCCCTTTTGTACCTAATCAACACTTTGATCACAGCTTGGACATGTTCATCATTCAAATCTGTAGCCAAAATCACAGGTAAAGTGTTGTTATTTCCTAAAAATACATACCTCAAGTGACAGGGTAACTGTTTCAGTTCCAGCACCGGTGGCTCCTCAATGGATTGTTTTGCTAGAGAACTTGGCATGTTTTTCAATTCCAAGTCCAATTTCTTTGGAGCATAAGAGTGTGCTCCCATACACTGCAAAGCATTCACGGTCTCTACATAGTCAGACCGGAAATCAGCCTCAAAATTCATTAGTACTGCACCTAAGGTTTAAACAGCCACCCTCTCTTCAATAGATGCTCCCATTTCATCTTCATCAAAATCCCCTATTGCAGACACTACATTCATGTCTTGTGGCTGCTTCATGGACTTGCAAATATTAAACTTTACCTCTTCTTGTTGAGTCTGAATTTCAGTTCTCCTCGCTCAACATCTACCAATGCTCGCCATGTGGCCAAAAATGGTTTTCCCAAAATAATGGGAACCTCAAAATCCACTTCGCAATCTAAGATCACGAAGTCTGCCAGAAATATGAACGTGTCCAGCTTTACAAGTACATCACATAGGATGCCCACAGGTCGCTTCACTGACCTATCTGCCATCATCAACCTCATGGTTGTGGGTTATGGAACTCCTAATCCCAGTTGCTTGTAGATGGTCAGCGGCATAAAGTTTATACTGCCCCTAGATCACACAAGGCCATTGCAAATTTGATTGATCTGATAGTGCATAGTATGGTGAATACACTTGGATCCTCCTTCTTCTGCAGCAGAGACCTGGTAGCAATAGCACTGCAGTGATGAATATGGTTAGTCAAATCAATACTCACCGCTCTTTTCTTAGTAACCAAGTCTTTCATGAACTTGGCATATCCCGACATCTGCTCAAAGGCTTCCATCAATGGTATGTTTACAGACAGTAATCTCAGCATGGTGATGAATTTAGCGAATTTCCTATCCTTGACTTTCTTTTTAAGCCTTTGAGGGAAAGGAGGAGGTGGTCTTAGGATTTTATGTAACGGCAAGGTTCCTTTAACCTCTTTTTTTTCCGCTCCTGCTGATTTGGCTATTGGTTGAGCATCCTCCAAGTCATCTACTTGCTCAGCTTCATCCTCTTCTCTTCCAACTTGCTCCAACACCTGCTCATATTTAGTACTTGCAGAAATAGGGTCAGTATGAATCTTACCACTCCTAGTGGCAATAGCCATGCGATGCCCGTCCTTCTTGGGATTTTGGATCATGTCACTTGGTAGTGACCCATTCTTCCTCTGATTTAATGAGGCTGAAAGTTGCCCCAACTGCTGCTCAATCTTCTAAATGGAGGTGGTGTGATAGTCTACTAGCTGACTCATACTAGAAAAATCACTTTTTATCTCCTTTACCCCTGCATCAGTTGATTCAACCTTTTGGAGCACCTTGGCCAACATGTCTTACGCTTAGACCCGTTAGAACTACCACTTGCCCGGTCTCTATTACCTAGGGGCACAGAGACACCACTTCGATCATTTCGGTACCCATCTCTGTTCTGCCAGTTTCCCTGCTCTCTATTCGCTGGCCTATCATATTATCCTTCCCTTGAGTAGTTTCGACCTGTATTTCCAGAATTGTAACCCTGGTTTCCCGAGTTATAATTTTGGAAACCTCCTTGATTGCCCAAGAAATTAGCCTCGTCATCTAGATCAATATCCTGATCTTCATACCTGTTTGGTTGTCCTACAGCATTTACCTTTTCAGACTTTGAGACAATGTGCTTTGTAAGTAGATCTATTTGGGTCCTCATGTAAGCCATGTCTTGATCCCTTTCTTCTTCTCTCTTCCTTTGTTCAGCTGAAAGTTCATAAGTATACCAAAGATCTCCTACTTCTGCATCCATGGTGTACCATGCCCTGTTATTCTTTGACACCTCGTCCATCAGCTGCATGCTCTCTGAGAATGGCTTCCTCATAAAAGATCATCCACACACTGCATCAGCAACAGGTTTAGTAACATAATTTAAAGATCTATAAAATGCCTTTTTTAGATGTCTCTCAGTGAGACCATGGTTTGGACACTTCTTCAGCTTTTGGTTGAATCTCCACAAGGTGTCATGCATTGCTTCTCCTGGTAGTTGCTTATGGGCACTTATCTCATCTTTCATTTGCAGCTCTTTAGATTCTGGAAAGAATCATTCCAAGAAAGCTTTCTTCAGTTCAGTCCAAGTCCTGATTGAGTCATCAGGCATCTCATTCAACCAGTTGGTTGCTTCTCCAGTAAGATACAAAGGAAACAGCCTCAATCTCATCATTGTTTGGCTTACTCCATGAATCTCTTGCGATTTGCAAATCGCCACAAAGTTCATCAGATGCTGGTTTGCATCATCACTAGTTGCACCCCTGAACATACCTTTCAGATTCAGCAATTGAATCATAGTGCTGGTGATTGTGAATTTAACACCTGGATGTAGTGCAGGTAACACTATCGCTCCAGTGGCTCCTGCTCCATCCAATTCTAAATCATCCTCCTCATACATCATTTTAGTTGGATGTTGTGCTCTACCCCTTGGAGCTATTGGTTGGCGGTGGGGAGGAATGATTCCATCCACTGCTATGTTTTCGTCCACTGCCCTAGGTTGGTTCTTCACAGCATTCGGCTGAAAACCTCTTGCAATGGTTTCAGCTTCCAATCCAAATCTATGTCTCTGCGCCTCAAGTTCTTGAGCATTCACCATCTTGCGGATTGTTTTCTGAAGTTCTGGATCGTATGGGACTAATGGGGCTCCCTTACTTCTGGTATTTGACATACACAGTCAAACTCACCTAAAAGAGACACAGACAAAGAACAAAATGTAAAATTAGGAAATCTAACTACACTTAGAATAAAAGCTAGTAAAACACTTCTGAATTGAAATTCCCCGGCAGTGGCGCCAAAATTTGATACGTCCAAACTTACACCTCAATTAAGAGATATAAATGGTCGAAGTCAATTTACAGAACTCAACATGAGTTGAGGTCGATCCCACAGAGAATTTCTTTACAGAAATGATTTCACTGTCGCATTTTACTCTAATGTCGTTATTATTTCCTAAATAAACAATTGTAGAAAGTAAAATTGGGTTTAGCGTTAACGCTTTGGTAACCAAAGTTGCAAACTAAAGTCTAATTCAACAATTGACAAAATATCAGTTTCGAAGTTGTTTCAATAATTAACTGAAACTAGGATTGTGTTCCCCATAACGTTGTGTCTAATGTTCTTCCGTAATTGGGTTTCAAGCAATTTACCTCTACAAAATACATGCGAGTTAGCTATATCTGACACTTCTCAGTGGCTCAGATAATCTTCACTTAAGTCCTCTCGGTCCTAGAGTATTACACAATTTACCCTCGCCTACAATGGTGTGTAGACTCTTTTCTCTCGAACTTAAACCTTAACTACATTTCATCATATTAATTTAACTTTTTCCTAACTATCATTTTTCTCTCGAACAAATTACAGATACAGGCTTACTCTAATGTGTGCACTCATCAGAATACATGAATAACGAAGCTAAATTACAATTTGTAAACATAAATCGCCTTTCACTCGTTTTATGAAATTACGATTAGAATTACGTCACGGATCCCACAACCCCAGTTGTGTTGTTTAGCTACTCATAATTTCACGTAAATGCTCACAAACATAGAATGAAAACATGTTAGAAAGTACTTACGAGAATAAGCAAATCAACCACCACTTTGATATTTCAAGAACCGAAAAACCAAACTTCAAACTTAAATTAATATCAAAATCGAAAACCAAAAGCTATGAAGAAATCGAAACTTCTTCATCTTTCAAGGTTAGATAAGATAAAAAATAAAAAACGACCTAATTAATTCAAATCTGTGTTATAAAAAAGAGACATACTCGAAGTAGGACTGAAATGCGGGAAGCTTTACGGACAGCTTCACGGTCCGTCACAAGCTTCACGGTCCGTGAAGCCTCCCATGGTCTATACTTGGCATGTCCGAGCTTTGGATCTTCAAAGCCAACAATCTGGAAAGGTACCACGGACCATCATAGGGACCACGGTCCATCTGGGTGTCCATGGTCTTCACTTGCCACTTCTCATTTTCACTCCTTTGCTCCTAGC
>JAJOOR010013441.1:0-38316 GCA_036250505.1 Solanum acaule | reverse complement strand
ATTTGTGTGGTTTTCTAATTATTTGTATTTTGAACAATTTATAAAACTGCATGCATATTAAAACTACAACTTGGAATTTTTATGTGTAAATGTAGATGATTTATTTAATTTTACTATTGTTTACCGTCTTTTCAATTTTAAAAGTTGATAGAATTGAAATTTTATAAGTGATCAAAATTGTTCTTCTCATAGCTAGTTAGAAGACCATAAAAAAAAATATTATCCAACAATTATTTACCTTAACCCAATTACATAATAATTTAAGGGTCTAATTGGAAAAAAGTTTTTATAAAGTTTTAATCCAAACACAAGATAAGGTGGGAAACAATGAACCAAACACTTGATAAAAATAAACCCTGCATTACTAATCCCTGCACTATTAATCCCTTCATTACTAATTCAGCATTACTAATCCCTGCAGTATTAATCTTTGTACCAAACGACCCCTTAAGCTTAATCTAGGAGAAGGAAATTCATAGCCTACCTTAAGGCCAACCGTGCGTGCTCCAAATTACAATGTCAGAGCCTTTCCATTTAGAATGGCCTCAGAACACTTCCATGTTATCAAAGATAGGATCATAACATCAATACGTCTGTTTCAACACAAAAAACACAGAAAATAAAAATGGACATTATTTCAGAGTCAAACGGGGATTGTGAGACCCGCACCAGAATTTTAGGAATTGACTTCATCAAAAGGTCCTAAACAGTACCCCGAACTTGTGTTCTATAATGGAACACAATCCGGGGCTCGAAATAGTCAACAACAACAAACATGTAATTTTCAACAAAAGAGAGCTTTAGACAACCAAATAACTCGCGATTATACCTCAAAAAATGAGTACCCAACACTTTTTGATCACTTTGAAGAATAGCCACAACAAACTCGAACGCACATGACTTTGAATTACCCTATTCGGATCTAAAACGAGAGAGAAATCACCTTTCCAAGTTTGAAATATAAGATGAAATCACGTCCAAGTCTTAAGTTAAAAGAGTGGTCGAGGATCACTTAAGCGATTGGCCTTGCTTCCGAAAGCCTTAGGCCGAAAAAGCGGAGCTCGCTAAACGACCCCTGGCCGCAAAAGCGAGAGCCGCTTAAGCGATGTCAAGGCCGCTTAAGTGGTTGCTACTTGACTGGGCTTACTCACTAAAGCAGAGCCCTGGCCGCAAAAGGGAAGCTCGCTTAAGTGAGCCCAGGGGCGCTACTTCGGCTGCACTAGCACTTAGGCACCAAAAAATTTCAGCAAAGTCCCTAGGCTTTGTCAGGGGGCTCAGGATTGGTTTGGAACCCTATGTATACATATGAGTTATGCAAACTGATCAAATTTGTCATTTTAGACTCAACGGAGTAGTCAAAACATCCATATGAGGTCACCTTTATAAAAAGTGGGTCCACTCCCAACTCCATTTTACGCCAAAATCTATAAAGGGTATTGGAATTAGCCCAGAAGCCTTGTGATCCACACAAAGGGTTGTTCTAGACCAAAATCAACATTCTAGAGCTAATGGTATGGACAAGATTCTCATCCGAGCACATTTACGAATAATTTTAACCAAGGTCAAACTTAGGCCTTAGATTGAAAGTTAAAATACCTAATTGCATAAACTAGCACTTGTTGACACCCAATTTTGACCCACCTCTTCGATAGTAATTAATTTGTAATCATCTTCAATTTCAAACAAATTGAAATAAAAAGCTTTATAAAATTTTAAAAAAATTCAAGGTTATTTTAAACAATTTTAGTCGATTTTAAATGATAAATATATTTCATATAATTATGTATATAATTAAGACATTTTATCCAAAAACCATTTAAAGAGATTTTACACTTTTTAGGTTAAATATTGTATTAATTTAGTTTAGTATAAATTATAATTATGATTTTCATTTAATTAAGTTAGTAAGTTTATAAATAAGTTAATTATTTCATTTCTTTAAAATTAAGAAGCTCACTAGTTAATTTTATCTAAATTCATCCGGTTTAAGATGTGACCAAATTCAAATAATTATCTCAATTAAGTTATTTTTAATCCCAATTGGCTATAATGGAAATTCATTGGCCAAATCATTAATTTGCAAATATAGCCATTTTCTTACTTCACATTCAACCCTTTAAAATACTACGTTATGGGCCCTTTCTTTTACATTCCAGAAGCCCCTTTTCGGCCCAAATTCAATTTTCAGCTAACCAAGACTCAACCCACTTTTGGGCCAATGACAATTCTCCTGAATAACTCAGCAGCCCATAACAACCGAGCACCTAATTCCAATTCCTTTTTTCCATTCCCAGCCCAACTCCATTTTGAACCATTAGCGATCCATTCCAATTCTTCCTCTGACCCAACCCATTTCTTTTATTCCCAAAGACCCATCAATAATGTCAACAACAACTGTACAACGTCAAAATACACAGCAAGGACACGACGTCCTCTCCAACGTTCACAGGTAGACGAAAAGCAACAACAAGAAGCAAATGATTCCAAAAGACAAGTAAATGGTGCCTATGCATAATAACTTTATCTGCATCTTCCTCCTCTACCAGAGCAATTCGTACAGCAACACCATTTCTGTCCTAAAGCCTACATATTCGTCCTTGTGGGTACGATATTCAACCACGTCGAGCTGTGAGTACAATGAATCGATCCGAGTTGTCCACCTTGCCATTTCCCCTTCCAGAATTTGTTGAAATTTCAGAAGGAATTGGCATATTCGTCGAGTTTGGATAAAAAATAGGAGTTTGAATTCGAATTGGACCTTGTTCCTATCCGTTTCTCATCCTCCCCCCCCCCAAAAAAAAATAATAATACCGAACCCTAATTTCATTCTATATAAACCCCCTTCTTTTTCATTGTGAAGGGTTGTAAATAATTGGGAAAAAACTGAGGTAGAGAGAACGATAGTTTGCAGAGAAAAGATTTTCTAAGGTCGCAAATATAGAGTCAAAACTTGAACAAAAGCATTCTCGATTAGCATCCAAAAGGATTTGAGTTTCTTTGAGCTCTATTTCTTCTTTCACGCATCAACAGAGCTCGCCGAAGTTCTCAGAATTTGCATTGTGGTGGTGGAAGTTCTGCTCGAGTTCGTCTGTTCCAAGTTTGTTACCCCAAAAGAGGTTCATTCCCTTTTATTCTTTCGCCCTCCCCTCACTTATTTTGAATAAAAAATGATGAAGTGCTATATGTGAACTGTTGAAATGCTTCGGGTTTAATTTTCTCGGCTCTGATGTGGTTTTTTCTCATTCTGGGAATAACATTTCTTTTATTTTGTTCTACTTGGATTGATCTCATATTCATTTGGGTTTCAATGTCGAGTTTATATGTTGTATGATTCAAATTATGTACCGCGCATTTTGTCTCCTGTGTAGTTCTGTCTGGACTGTTTATCTTCTTTGAGTCATAATTCCAGATTTCCACTATTATTAACCTATTATCATGTTATAGGTAAATATTGTCTATTAAAATGTTGACTTTGTATTGTGTATGTCGGCTAATAATGAGATGTTGTAGCTTGTCGTAACCTTGTTTTAGCTTAGCTTATTTGTTTAATGTTAGTCCATCTCTAAAACGCATCTGTTTTCCTTCATATGTTGGGGCTGCTTGGGTTTCCAAAGTGAGATTAAAATATGATTGTCCCTTTGCTTCCTAAGTGTAGTTTGACTTGTTTTGATGCTATTCATCAATCACGGTTCATTATTGTAGTTTTTCTTTTTTAGTGTAACTCCTTGCTAAGTGAAAGAACCTAAATTAGAAAGAGCCATTTTTGGAAAGAATGAAACATTTGGAAATTTGTTTAAGTTATGTTAAGTATGAGTTATGGGTCAACTTCAAACAAACATAACTCCTAGATCAGGATGAATTAGGTGCACTACAAGATACCGTAGGAAAGATATTTGGATTATCTTTCCAATGCCGTCAAGTTTGCTGAATTTCGAGTTCGTATGAGGAAGATATGCCCATTGGAAGTAGGGTTGTCTAGATAAGGAAAGTCAAAACCAGAATTTTAAGGGGTATTTTGGTCTTTTCCATAACCAATTGATTTAATTAGTTTTTAGTGAATTAATTAGGGTCAAAACTGAATTGGTTCAGTTTGCACAATTGAAAATTCACGCCAGGGCTTTAGAAAGAAGAACTCAAGAGAGAAGAGAAGAGGAAAGTCAAGATTCGTCGTCTTCGTGAGGAATTGATTGCGGATTTCATCAAGGATTTGACCCTACGAGGTATGTGAGACTTTCATAATGTTGGGTTCGTTCACCCACGTGCCAAACATGTTTATTTCAGCGTGAATTCGTCCTAACAAGATTGGAAGTTTGAATGTTCTTGATGTGTGTTCTTGAATTGCTTTCATTCTTGAATTTGGGTTGAGATTGAGGAGTTTCTTGAGGTTATAGTGTTGATTCCTTGAATTGTTTGAGTTAGATTCTTGTGTATATGTTTTGGGTATCTGAATCTAAAGAGAATTTGACAAAAAGGATAGAGTTTAGTCGAATTAAGATCAGAAAATGAGTTGAAAAGTTCGTTAGGTTTGCCTTGGGAGGGGAGGGCGCGGTGCGCCCCTGATGCGCCATCAGTGCGCCCAAAATGGGTCTCTGAACTTTGGGGACTGGCGCGATGCACCAGCAGTGCGCTAGGGCCGTCGGCCAAAACCCATTTTTCATCGTTTAGCCCATTTGAGTCCTTCTAAAGTGTACTAACACCTCCTATCAATTCTAACTACACCAAATGACTTCTTAACACCTAGAAATCATCCATAAACATGAATCATAACCTTGAATCCATAAATTCAAATTCAAGGAAAGTTAAGAGCCAAGTCTAGAAAGATCTAGAGTCCTTTCAAGAAGCCTTTTACACATGTTTTAAATCTTATTTTAAGACTTGAGTTTTGAGTTGAGTAAGAGTAAAAAATGAAGTTCATTTCTTCAAAAAGAGTATATGGGAACTTAGTATTCCCAAAGAGTAAATGTTTTCACATCTAAACAAGAGAGGAAACACTGATTTTCAAAAGAGCCTTTAAGCTAGTTCTTGAGTAATTATCTCAAACAACAGAAAGAGGTTTTGTTTTAAACACATGAGCTGATTATTTTGGAAGTAGTATTGAGCACCGATGTGGGGACAAGTTCATAATAACTCAATGTCTCCATAAACCATGTAGCCAACGTGGGTAGAAAAAGGTCATACTTTTTAGATGATTCCTTAGTTCTTTTTAGCATAGACTAGTGGATCCACTTAGTTGAGGCGTTTTATATCCCGCAAGTTATAGGAAAGTTCTGGCAGCGTCGGCGAGAGGTTGTATCATCACATAGCTCATAGTGATGGTTGTCGGTTAGATAAACTCTCATAGAGTTATATTACTTTATTATATATGTATATTGAGTTGTTTCTTACTATTTTAAATGCTTAAGATAAATTGCATGTTTAATGTTGTTTAATTCTGCATTTGAGAGGAGTATCCATGAGTTTGAGTAAAGTTGAGGTAAGTGTTTCTTTCAGATTTCAGTTCAAGCTTATGTATTATTTAGAATCCCCCTCGCATGCTTTTACATTCAATGTACTGATGCCATTTGGCCTGCATCATTTTATAATGCATATATAGGTAACCAGGATCAGCATCCAGTGCCTTATTGATCAAGTTGAGCACTCAGAGTTAGTTGGTGAGCGTCCTTGCTTTCCAGAGGATTCCCTTTTTATTGCTTTGAATAGTTAGTTTATTAGGATGTCGTGGGTCTTGTCCTGACGTCCATCTCAGTTGTTAGAGGCTTCATAGATAGTTAGTTAGTTCTTTTATCATTATCTTGTTATTGGCTTATGTGGAATATTGAGTTGCCTTTTTGCCTAAGTTGAATGTTATTTCTAAACATTCTCAGTTTATCTATTCAGACAATTTATTTAATAATGTATTTAAGTACATTTTCTGTTGAGTAAGTCTTCCAGTGAGAGTCTAGCCAGGCTAATGGTTCGCTTCGGGCCAAAAATGATTATCGAGTGCCAGTCCCGCTAGGATATAACCTCGGGGTATGATAAACTTGGTATCAGAGCATAGAGTTCAAGAGTCCTAGGGAGTTTATGAAACTGTGTCTGTAGAGTCCTAGTTATTGGTGTGAAGTGCGCCACATCTATAATTAGGAGGCTACAACATTTAGGAACTATCTCACTTGTTTCATATTCATGTCGTTCGATAGAGTTAATCTATATAAAGTTACCTTCTAACTCGTGCTTGCGTGTATCTTTCAGTTGATCATGCCTCCATGAAGAGCTGTCAGAGATCGTCCTGCTAGGAGGAATGTCGAGGAACAGGGGATACCTAATGCACCTGAAGTGCAACCCCAAGGAGAGGTCACCAATGCTGAGTTTAAGGAAGCAATCAGAATGTTAAGTCAAGCTGTAACCAATCTAGTTGGTAAGAGAGAGAATTGATAGGAAGTGAATGATACTTCAAGAGTCCATGAGTTTCTAAGGATGAATCCTCCAAGCTTCACTGGTTTAAGCACTATCGAGGATCCATAAAATTTTGTTGAGGAAATGCAGAAGGTGTTTGAGGTTATGCATGTTGCCGATGCTGAGCCAGTGGAACTAGTTGCATATCAACTAAAGAGTGTTGGTAGGACTTGGTTTGACCAGTGGAAGAAGGGTAGAGCTGAGGGTGCACCACTTTTGAGTTGGGCTATGTTTGAGGAGGCTTTCTTGGGGCATTTCTTTCCCCGTGAACTGAGAGAAGCCAAGGTATGAGAATTCCTTACTTTTAAGCAGGATTAACTGAGTGTTCATTAGTATAGGTTGAAGTTCACCCAACTTTCTCGATATGCTCTGGAGAGGGTTGCTGATATGAGGAGTAGAATGAGTCTATTTGTTGCTGGGCTGTCTCGTCTGTCAAGTAAAGAGGGCAATGAAGGAATGCTAATAGGGGACATGGACATAGCGAGACTTATGGTTTATGAGCAGCATGTTGAGGAAGAGAAGCTGAGGGATAGAGAAGAATTTAGAAACAAGAAAGCTAAGACAGGGAATGAGTCCGTGCAACAAAGGAGTAATGTGAACCGGTCTTCCTTTCAACAAAAGCAAAAGGGACCTACTCCATCATCTGCTAGTGCACCTGCACCAAGGATCAAAGGTGAGTATAATAGTCAAAATTCACAGAATTTCAGAGCTAGACCTGCTCAGTCTCAGGGTAGTCTGGAACAAGGGGGTAATTGGGCTCCTACATGTGTTAAGTCTGGTAGGAACCACCCATGTCCTTGTTGCGATGGCTCTACTAGATGTTTCAAGTGCAGGCAAAATGGTCAGTTCATGAAAGAATGTCCTAAGAACAAGCAAGGAAATGGAAATAGGGCCAATAAAGCCCATTCTTCTTCAGTTGCTCCACTAGACAAGGCCGCACCTAGAGGAGCTACTTCAGGGACTGGTGGAGGAGCTAACTGCCTATATTCTATCACTAGTCGCCAAGAGCAAGAGAATTCTCCAGATGTTGTCAAAGGTATGATCAAAGTCTTTACTTTTGATGTTTATTCTTTGCTAGATCTAGGAGTGAGTCTATATTTTGTGACTCCGTATGTTGCGATGAATTTTGATGTTCTTCCTGAGAAACTTTGTGAGCCCTTTAGTGTTTCTACACCTGTTGGGGAGTCTATTCTAGCTGAGAGAGTCTATCTTGATTGTACCATTTTAATCAATCACAAGAGCCCCATGGATGATTTAGTTGAGTTAGACATGGTAGATTTTGATGTTATTCTGGGTATGGTCTATCTTCATGCCTGTTATACCTCAATTGATTGTAGAACTCGAGTTGTTAAGTTCCAGTTTCCTAATGAGCCAGTCTTTGAGTGAAGGAGTAGTTCGGCAGTGCCTAAAGGTCATTTTATTTCGTACCTTAAGGCGATAAAGTTAGTTTCCAAGGGGTGTGTCTATCACTTAGTCCAAGTTAATGATTCTAGTGTTGAGACACCTCCTATTGAGTCAGTTCCTGTTGTGAGTGAGTTTCCAGAAGTCTTTCCAGATGATCTTCCCGGAGTCCCTCCTGAGAGAGAAATAGACTTCTTCCCGATACTCGTCCTATATCTATTCCTCCATATAGAATTTCTTTAGCATAGTTGAAAGAGTTAAAAGAGCAGTTGAAAGATCTCCTTGAGAAGGTCTTTATTTGACCAAGTGTCTCACCTTGGGGTGCTCCGGTCTTATTTGTGAGGAAGAAGGATGGTTCTCTTAGAATGTGTATAGACTACCGTCAGTTGAACAAGGTTACTATCAAGAATAAATATCCTCTTCTGAGAATTGATGATCTCTTCGATCAGCTTCAGGGTGCCACTTGTTTTTCTAAGATAGACCTCAGATCAGGCTACCATCAGTTGAGAGTAAGGGAATGTGATATTCCAAAGACAACATTCAGGACCCGTTATGGTCATTATGAGTTCCTAGTTATGTCCTTTGGTTTGACTAATGTACCTGCAACGTTCATGGACCTTATGAACAAAGTGTTCAAGCCTTATTTAGATATGTTTGTTATCGTGTTCATTGATGACATTCTAATCTATTTGAGGAATGAGAAAGATCATGCTAGACATCTCAAAATAGTTCTCCAAACGCTAAAGGATAAAGAGTTGTATGCTAAGTTCTCTAAATATGAGTTTTAGCTTGAGTTTGTGGCATTCTTAGGCCACATTGTTTCTGGTGATGGAACTAGAGTTGATACCCAGAAAATAGAGGCAGTGTAAAATTGGCATAGACCCACATCTCAAACTGATATTAGGAGTTTCTTGGGGTTGGCTGGATATTATAGAAGGTTCGTAGAGGGGTTCTCCTGAATTTTTTCCTCTTTGACAAAGTTGACTTAGAAGACGGTTAAGTTTGAATGGTCTGAAGCTTGTGAGAAAAGCTTTAAGGAATTGAAAACTAGGTTGACTACTGCCCTAGTATGGACCTTACGAGAAGGTACACAAGGCTTTGTTGTATATTGTTATGCGTCCAGAGTTGGTTTGGGTTGTGTGTTAATGCAAAATGGTAAAATTATAGCTTATGCCTCCGAAAAGCTGAAAGTTTACGAGAAGAATTATCCAACCCATGATTTAGAGTTAGCTGCCATAGTATTTGCTTTGAAAATATGGCGTCATTAGCTTTATGGTGTCCATGTGGATGTGTTCACCTATCACAAAAGTCTTCAGTATGTATTCAGTCAGAAAGAGCTTAATCTCAGACAGAGGTGGTGGTTGGAGTTACTCAAGGATTATGACATGAGTATTCTCTATCACCCAGGTAAGGCTAACGTTGTTGCTGATGCATTAAGTAGGTTGTCTATGGGTAGTACTGCCCATGTTGATGAAGAAAAAAAAGAGTTAGCGAAAGATGTGCACAGACTTGCACGATTAAGAGTTCGACTAATGGATTCCACAGAAGGAGGAGTGGTTGTGATGAATGGGGCTGAATCATCATTAGTGTCTGAAGTTAAAGAGAAACAAGACCAAGATCCTATTTTGCTTGAATTGAAGGCAAATGTTCATAAGCAAAAAGTAATGGCTTTTGAACAAGGGGGAGATAGCGTATTGAGGTATCAAGGTAGGTTGTGTGTACCAAGGGTGGATGAACCCCAAGAGAGGATCATGGAGGAAGGTCATAGCTCCAGATATTCCATTCATCCAGGTTCCACAAAGATGTATCATGATTTGAGAGAAGTATATTGGTGGAATAGTATGAAGAAAGGTATTGCTGAGTTCGTTGCTAAATGCCCAAATTGTCAACAAGTTAAAGTAGAGCACCAAAGGCCCGGTGGTATGGCTCAGAATATAGAACTTCCAAAATGGAAGTGGAAGATGATTAATATGGATTTCATTACTGGCTTGCCACGGTCTCGCAGGCAACATGATTCTATTTGGGTGATTGTGGATCGAATGACCAAATCAACCCACTTTTTACCGGTAAAGACTACCCATTAAGCAGAGGATTGTGACAAGTTATACATTCAAGAGGTAGTAAGACTTCATGGAGTACATGTTTTGATTATATCAATTAGAGGTGCACAATTTACTGCACATTTCTAGAAATCTTTTCAGAAAGGCTTGGGTTCAAAGGTGAACTTAAGTACTACTTTTCATCCTTAGACAGATGGTCAAGCAGAGCACACTATTCAGACTTTAGAAGATATGTTGAGGGCCCGTGTGATTGATATCACCTACCTCTCATTGAGTTTACTTATAACAATAGTTACCATTCTAGCATTCAGATGGCTCCTTATGAAGCTCGTTACGGGAGAAGATGCATATCTCCTAGTGGATGGTTTGAGGTTAGTGAAGCTGGGTTGATAGGACCATACTTAGTTCATCAAGCTATGGAGAAAGTGAAAGTAATTCAAGAAAGGTTGAAAACAGCGCAGAGTCGTAAGAAATCCTACACTGATGTTAGGAAAAGGGAGTTAGAGTTTGAAGTAGATGATTGGGTATACTTGAAAGTTTCACCCATGAAGGGTGTTATGAGATTTGGTTAGAAGGGGAAGCTTAGTCCTCGGTATATTAGTCCTTACAGAATATCCAAGAGGATTGACAATGTAGCTTATGAGTTAGAGCTCCAACAAGAGTTAATAGCGGTCCATCCGGTATTTAATATTTCCATGTTGAAGAAGTGCATGGGAGATCCTTCACTTATCATACATACTGAAGACATTGGTATCAAGGATAACTTATCTTATGATGAGCTTCCTGTTCAGATTCTAGATCGCTAAGTTTGCAAGTTGAGAACGAAAGAGGTAGCATCAGTCAAAGTTTTGTGGAAAAATCAGTTTGTTGGGGAAGCTACTTGGGAAGGTGAGGAAGATACGAAGAAGAGATACCCACATCTCTTCAAATCCGGAGAAGTTCCAAATTAAGGTACTAATCTCCTTTTCTTGGCTTTTATTTTAACTTGGCATGTTGTATTTACATTTTGCTTGTTGGGTGTTTGAGCTAGATGTTAGTTGTCACACCCTTAGTCTACCTAGAGTGATCTCATTCCAGGACGAATGTTCCCAAGGGGGAGATATTGTAACACCTCGATAAGTGAAAGAGCTAAAATTAGAAAGAGCCATATTTAGAAAGAATGAAAAATCTGAAAATTTGTTTAAGTTATGTTAAGTATGAGTCTTAGGTCAACTTCAAATGACCATAAATCCTAGCTCAGGATGGGTTAGGTGTGCTACAAGATACCATAGGAAAGATCTTTGGATTATCTTTCCAACGCCGCCGAGTTTGCTTATTTCTAGTTCGTATGAGGAAGATATGCCCATTGGAAGTCGGGCTACCTAGATAAGGAAAGTCAAAATCGGATTTTAAGGGGTATTTTGGTCTTTTCCATACCCAATTGATTTAATTCGTTTTAGTGAATTAATTAGGGGCAAAAATGAATTGGTTCAGTTTGCACAATTGAAAATTTATGCTAGGGCTTTAGAGAGAAGAACTCAAGAGAGAAGAGAAGAGGAAAGTCAAGATTCGTCGTCTTCGTCAGGAATTGATTGTAGATTTCATCAAGGATTTGATTCTACAAGGTATATGTGACTTTCATAACATTGGGTTCGTTCACCCACATGCCAAACATGTTTATTTCATCGTGAATTCGTCCTAAAATGATTGGAAGTTGGCATGTTCTTGATGTGTGTTCTTGAATTGCTTTCGTTCTTGAATTTGGGTTGAGATTGAGGAGTTTCTTGAGGTTATAATGTTAATTCCTTGAGTTGTTTGAGTTAGATTCTTGTGTATATGTTTTGGGTATCTAAATCTAAAGAGAATTTGAGAAAAATGATTGAGTTTAGTCGAATTAAGATCAGAAAATGGGTTGAAAAGTTTGTTGGGTTTGGCTGGGGAGGGGCTGGCACGGCGAGCCCCTGATGCACCAAGGAGGCTGGGGTGACGCGCCCGCAGTGTGCCCAAAATGGGTCTCTGAACTTTGGGGGCTGGCGCGGCGCGCCAGCAGTGCGCCAAGGCCGTCCGCCGCAACTCATTTTTTGTTGTTTAGCCCATTTGAGTTCTTCTAAAGTGTACTAACACTTCCTATCGATTCTAACTACTCCAAATAACTTCTAAACACCTAGAAATTATCCATAAACATGAATCATAACCTTGAATCCATAAATTCAAATTCAAGAAAACTTAAGAGTCAAGTCTAGAAAGTTCTTAGAGTCCTTTCAAGAAGCCCTTTACAAATGTTTTAAATCTTGTTTTAAGACTTGAGTTTTGAGTAAGAATAACAAATGAAGTTCATTTCTTCAAAAAGAGTATATGGGAACTAAGTATTCCCAAAGAGTAAATGTTTTCACATCTAAACATGAGGGGAAACACTGAGTTCCAAGAGAGCCTTTGAGCTAGTTTTTGATTAATTATCTCAAACTACAAAAAGAGTTTTTGATTTTAATCATATGAGCTGAGTATTTTGGGAGTAGTATTGAGCACCGATATAGGGATGAGTTCATAATAATTTATGTCTCCATAAACCACATAGCCTATGTGGGTAGAAAAGGGTCATACTTTTTAGATGATTCCTTAGTGCGTTTTAGCATAAACTAGTGATCCACTTAGTTGAGGCGTTCTATATCCCAACAAGTTATAGGACAGTTCTGGCAGTGTTGGCGAGACGTTGTATCATCACATAGCTCATAGTAATGGTTGTCGGTTAGAGAAACTTCCACAGAGTTGTATTACTTTATTATATATGTATATGGAGTATTATATATGTATATGGAGTTGTTTTTTACTTTTTTAAATTCTTTACATAAACTGCATATTTAAAGATGTTTATTTCTGCATTTGAGTGGAGTATCCATGAGTTTGAGTAAAGTTGAGGTAACTATTTTTTTCAAATTCCAATTCAAGCTTATGTATTATTTAGAATTCTCCTCGCATGCTCGTACATTCAATGTGCTGATGCCATTTGTCTTGCATCGTTTTATGATACAGATACAGACAACTAGGATCAATATCCAGCTCCTCGTTGATCCAATTGAGCACTCAAAATCAGTTGGTGAGCCTCCTTGCTTTTCAGAGGATTCCCTTTTTATTGCTCTGAATAGTTAGTTCATTAGGATGTCGTGGGTCTTGTCCCGACGTCCATCTCAGTTGTCATAGACAGCTCGTTAGTTCATTTTTCATTATCTTGTTATTGGCTTATGTTAAATATTGAGTTGCCTCTTTGGCTTGGTTGAATGTTATTTCTAAACATTCTATGTTTATCTATTCAGACAGTTTATTTAAGATTGTATTTAAGTACATTTTCTGTTAAGTAAGAGCCCATTTGGATTGGCTTAAAAAAGTAGCATTCAAGTCAAAAATAAAAAGTCAAACTTAAATGACTTTTAAGCCAAAAAAAAGTAGGGGGAGACCTACTTTTGATTTCTGATTTATTTTAAGTCATTTTTGACTTATTTTAAATCATTTTTTACCTTGCCAAACACTTCGTATATTATTTTAAGTCATTTTTGACTTATTTTAAGTTATTTTTTTTATATTTGCCAAACACTTCCAAAAGTAAAAAACTGACTTAAAAGTAGGTTTGACCAACTTTTATGCCAATCCAAACGGGCTCTAAGTCTTCCGCTGAGAGTCTAGCCATGCCAAAGGTTCGCTTAGGACAACAATGGTTCTCAAGTGCTAGTCCTGCCAAGGGTGTAGGCTCGGTGCTTGACATTTAAGTTTTCATTCACTATTAATGTGTTTTTCACACAAGATGAATTTGGCTTTAGTCAAGAGATAGCAGTTGGAATAAAATTCTAATAATTGTTAAGTTTTCCCTTTCATGATTAGATCAGTAAGCTTGTCTCATTTTCAGGTGTATATTTCTTGGTTGATTTCTAGGTTTATTATTGTGTATTATGAGCACTGCTCATTTTGTTCTAGATTTAATTTCGTTGTTCCAGTTGCTAAATGTGACTTCCTTAACTTGTTTATTTTCCGGTTTTCATTAACTTAATTAATTATGTGGTCCAATCATGCTAGGTTCAGGTTTATGTATTTACTTTATTGCTTTTGGTTTATTGGAATGTGATCAGTTCTCTGTTTCATTTTGCTTAGTTTGGTATTCGTCGTCTTTGCCTTGTCTATGATCCTGTTCCACTTTAAGTGTAAACAATTTCTTTGTTAGCTACTGTTCTTCTTAATTATAGTAAAATAATATGATGTTATTTTCAATTGTTTCTTTTCCCATTAAAAACCCACCAGGGATTTTTTACCGTGTATTTAAAACTGCTTTGATCTTGATAACATTACTTTGTCTGATGGGAGTTAAATCGATTTATTCATTCATTATTAATTATTATTCCTTATCTTATCAGTTTTGTTGCATGTAAATCTGCCTTAGTCTTCACAGACTCTATCTCCATTCCCTACATTTTCTTATTTGGGCAATGGAGGCCCAAAACTTGCCTTTTTCGAGTTGGCAAGCCTAAAATCGAAGAATAGGTTCCGGGAGCACGTATACATTAAGTATACACGATAAAGCACCGCAAATCAGAGTGTAGAAGAAAAGGGCTCAAAAAACCCACCTTTTGTTTTTAAAAGTTGTATTTTATTGCTTTGGGCCTAATCCCGTTTTGTCATTATTATTATTATTATTATTATTATTATTATTATTATTATTATTATTATTATTATTATTATGTGTTAGTTATTAGGACATGTACCAAATGCAAGAATTGGGCCTAAAGCCAAATGGAGAAATCAGTTTACCTTAGTTTCTTTAGGACAGGTGCAAATAAGCCATATGTCCAAAGTTCAATTCAGGCCCAAGTGCTGGCCCAGGCAGACAGATCCAGACTTGGCTTCAAATTTTCTTTCCCTATATATTTAACTATCATTATGTGTTTGTTTGTTAAATTGATTTTAAGTTTTCAAAAAATTCAAATCCCCAAAGGAAACCATTTTGAGTGAACACTTAAATTTTTTCAAAAATGAAATAAGATTATCTATTTTCTACTTCACCTTCTTTAGAATATTTGTAAGTTGTTTACTTAAGTAATATTTCTCCTCCCCTTAAAAATAATTTTAAGTTCTAAACTGTTATTTCTGCAACTTAGTCAATCATATTTATCTTTGCCTTTAAATATTAGCCATATATTTTAATTTCTGGATAGCCGCATGTTAGCGGGCATTTCAGGTGCTTTCAAACCATTCCTGAAATGCTAATATGAACCACAGTCCCTTTTTCAATTGATTTACTATTTTAATCTTTTGAAATTAGTTTTCTTAATTTTTCTTTAAAAATTAAGTGGCGACTCTAAAAACCTTGTTTTCTTTTTTTAATATAAAATAAAATGGCGACTCTGCTGGGGAGTTGAATGATTCTAACCTTAAAATTAACTTATTTGGCTATGTGTTTAAATGTTTACTTGTTTTAATTATTGTTTATTAAACTGTGACATTCATGGAATCGATTCCTCCAAAAGGAAAATAGTTTGCATTAGGAAGAAAGGTGGTTACCATGGCTTTCCGCGGCTGTCCTTCAGAAAAGCACCTTCGAATTCTTTTGAAGTGATAAATGAATAGTTGACTTGTGGTCATCCAACTTCGTTTATTATACTTCACCCGTAGTTTGTTCGACTCGGGTAACTAGGTATTTTCTAAACCAATTCTAGTCAACCTAGAGTAGAGCGAAATCAAATCAAAATTTAAGAATTAGCCTAAGATGACTTAATACCTAAGGCGTATTAAGTCCATTAGTAAAACCTCCAAAAAACATGTCCAAGGTCCATGACCTAATGACATATCATGTTATTTGACATTTGAAAGATGTATGTGTTGAAACCTAATTGTTATCTATTTGAGGGGGGCGGGAATCTTAACCGAGTTTTATTTTTTAGGTATGGCTCAATTTCCCAAGTTCGACATGGTTGTGAAGACCCCAGATTTGCGTAAATTATGGTACTATGACCTAAATGAGTTTCACAGAAAGGAACTCAACAAATATATAGGAGAACTAACAGAGCTCATTGACATGGTTGGGTGGCCCAAATTGATCGAAGTCCTCACCGGCTATTGGGATAGTGAAGAAATGGTGTTCCGATTTGGAACAATGGAAATCACCCCAACAATAGAGTAAATTTGGGATGGTATAGATACTGAAGGTATAGGGATAGAAAGAAGAGCTAGAAGATAGGAGGATATCCTAATCCCTAACAAGCCTATTGTTAAGGACATTGCAAAGTGCCTCAGATTTAATGGACCCTAGGGTCAAGCATTTCTTTCAGGGATCTCTATGTCAGATTTGGGCATGAGATTTTTTATATAAATTATAACCAAGAGTTCAAGACTACTTTCGGAGAAAGGGACAAAACCAGACCCCTAGCATTCACTATCGCATTGTTAGGTATTATGGTGTTTCCCCAGGGCCCGAGCCTCACTATCAACACCCGGATAATCATGCATGCAAACACTCTTTCCACGGGCATAAGAACCAAGGGTAAGTGAAGTATTATCCCATCACATATGTCATCCTATCCGACATGTACCGTAATCTGGGAAAGTGTAAGGAAGCGCATCGTTATTTTTAGGGTTGGAACCTCCTCCTTTAATGGTGGATAATGAGCCACTTTTTGAAGGAACACGAGACTCAAAAGCTCTATACCCTCAATAAACATAACGCTCTTAAGAATTTTAATAGGATGCTGTTATGGAGGGAGCTAAACAAAGGGAGAACCAGAAAAGGATGGGCTCAAATTTTCTCTGAGTTAAGGGAAGATAATATCCAGTGGATGTTCAATCAATTTATCTCAAAAGAGGTTGTAGGATGAGGTGACATACATGTTGTACTTCCTCTACCAGGTATTCGGGGTATCCTCCCGTTTACACCCATTCAGGTCTTGAGGCAGTTTGAGAGAAAACAAACCTTACCTTCGAACCGGGTCTATATGTTCGACCACGAGGATGATAGAGTCCCTAATGCTGGAGAAATATTGAGAGAATGGAAGCAAGCAGTGCGAATGGATAAAACAACCATTGCCGCAGACCAGTCTAATGTTGGGTACGTCAAAACTTACAAAGCTTGGATGAAAAACGACTTGCAAGGCCTTTCCTTTCTACTTCCAAACATTTACCACAGTTTGGAGGACAAAGAATCCGAGGCTCTGATAGAATTGGAAGAATTCAGAAAGGAAGCTCGGGAAATGCATAATGAATTCCTTCGAAAGTAAGAGGAGGATAAATATGCCTTCGAGAGTGTAATCCAAGAATTAGAAAGCTTGAGAAGTGATCTTGGGGAGCTCAACTCATGGATGGAAGGTAAGAGAGGAGACATGCAGTTTGAAGATTAGGAAGAAAAAGGGCTTCGGTATGACGGATACTGCCTAATGAATCAGTATAGGCTTCAACGCTACATGGGACAAAATAAGAAAAATAGATTAAAAGCGGGACCATCGGGGACCTCTTAGTGGATGTCGCCCCTGTGTGGGTATTTCTATGTGTATTTGCAGTTATTTGCCCCTGTGTGGGCTTGCTTTCCTTATATTGTGGTACTCCTTTCAAATGACCCCTGCATAGGTCTTGCCTTCTGTATTTCTCATTTATTCCCTATTACCCTTGTTTATTTTTGCTTTTCGAACATTATTTCTATAGATACGAAATTTGTTTTGGGGTAACAAAACGGTTCAATTCTACACATACATCTTTCAAATACGCTAGGTCTACCCTTGGCACAAAAGGGCCCCCTACTTGTTTAAGATGTGCGATAGCCGCTTGTGTGCTTTAACAGTTTTTGTGATATTTTTGCTTTGAATGAGTTCATTTTAGCCCACTCCATTTCGAAAATTTTCCAAAAATATATACAAAAGCAAGCCACTACCTCAATGTTCAATCAAAGTTCCCTGACTCTTGAGTTTCTCAGCCAGAACTATATCCCACTACCAAATCCTAAGACATTACTCTATCATCGCAGGAAAGGTTGAATCGCCACTAAGATGGAAAGAATCTAGAATATCAAAATGGAGCTAACTGAGGAAGAACTGATGTTAGAACTGCACCGGATCAACTAGGAGATTCAAGAAGTCGAGGAAAGGGCAATAGAAGTAGAATTCACCACTGCAGTCTCCCTAGCCAAAATAGACGTGGAGATAAAAACTAAAAAGGTGAGATCGGCTATAATGGACGAAGAGATAGCTGCTACGCTGAAGAAAAAAGACTATGCAACACTGGAGATGTAGAGGCTGCGCGAAAAATACCCTTTCCTTGATAAAAAGGTTAATGTCACCATTCCCCAAGACCCTAAACCTGAAGTTAATGAAGAAGAACCCGAAGAAGAAGTTAATGACATGATTCCTTTCCGAGGACGATTGAAAGAAGGAGACGAGATGATCACCCTCCGGGCATATGTCAGAGCCATAGTGTGGGGGTAAAAGTCATTTTGTGTGCTCTCATTTACGAGAATCTCAAGGCCTTAGGCAACCTGCAACCCCTCGAAGGGACCACTTCTAGGGTTGAACATGAAAACACACATAAGACATATGCCTACCATACAGACCAAAAGGGGCACACGATAGAGGAATGTGTGGAATGGAAGACCGCGATCCACGACTTGATCAGCAGTGGGAAAATTAGTCATTTGTTGGGTAATTACACTCTCCTTACTTGTGATCAACTGGAGACTGGTATGCTGGTCACAGAGCATACTTTGTTTCGCTGTCACTACTTCACACCTTTTGAAGATCCACAGTGGACTATCTACTATAAGTTGGTTCGAGGAGGGATCCTCACCCCTACCAAAAAGAAGACCGGAATGGTCTTTGCCTTTGAAGGTGAAATCTTTGAAGCTTGCCCCTATTGTCATGCAGAAGAAAGAATGCTTTGACTTGTCCAAAGAAGAAGCCTTGACAAAGGCACAATTTATGTTTAGAAGTCTTATTGCATGTTTTCAGTTTCCTTGTAATCAAGAAATGAATGAATGAAAACCAAAATTCCCTTTGTATTCGAACTACATAGGGCTTGAATTCTTCTTTGGAGATACGTAGGCAACCTTTCAAGGCCTGGTCCCTATCCTTTTAAAACTTTCTTCTCCCCTCATTCTACAAGGAAATATTGAGTTCACATCAACAGATGCCGATAGATGCAACAAGAAGACCTTAGTTCAACGCAGATAAACCTTTCTGATTCACTAGTCGCAAAATAAAATGAGCAAATTCCTGCTTATTCAAAAAATTCAGTCCACGTTACATGTGGGTTAATATGTCCTCAAACAAAGCAACTCTTATGTGTTTATACGCTTTCTATGTGATATTTTGCATGATCTTTTCATGAATTAAAACTAACAGGTTCGCCTTTGAGTTGTTTTTCTTTTATAGGTACTTAGAACTGATCTATGTTGATAAACTCACTGGTCATCCTTAATTCACAAGATCTAATGCTACCAAACATTCCTTCCCCGATCAAAGTTCAGAGAAAGGAAAAGCAGTAATGGGTGATAACAATGAAGAGATTGGCTTGACTGATGTTGTCGTGGCTCAGCCTGCTGTCGCTGATCAAAATGATTAATTATGTAGTTGATGCTGCAGATCGCCTAATCCGATTTTCGCTTTCAACCCTTCAGGAGATGGAAATACCTCCACTTTACTTTCCTCCTTCAAACACGGAATAGGCTCAGAACCCACCCTCCAGTCCTGCTCAGAATCCCTCAACCTTTGACCTAACCACCCCAAATCCGCATTATACCTCCGTCTCTTACCAAGCACCACCTTCTCCTCAAGGTACCAAACTCTAAACGCAACTTCCTCCTCAAAATGTCAACCCGCAAACTTGTCCTCCTCCTCAAAACCAAAATGTTAACAACCTCCAACCCTTCCCCCATCACCAAAATAAGCATACCAACCCCCAGACTTTCCTCCAAAATTACCAAGCCCCCCCAAATACCCAGAATCCCTCCATTATTCCACCCTTGCCTTAAAATACTACTTTCCAAATCCCATTCCCAAATGAACCCTACGCCAACTGTTCTGAACTCAATCATTACGACAAACATGAGAGAGAGTGGAGGGTAAAGGAATAGGTAGCCAAGCTGGATATGAAACAAGAGATCAGAAAAGACGTAAAGGAGCTACACTGCATTCCCGAAGTCTCTGGGTTGAGTTATGAGGATCTGTGTATCCATCTGGAATCTGGACCTCTTGAAAGGGTTTAAAGTGCAAAAAATTGATATTTTCGGAAGAACTTGGAATCCTTTAGTGCACCTGAGGGCCTATTGTGACCAGCTTATGTGAGTTGGAACAAATGGAGCCTTATTAATGAGGCTGTTCAGCCGAAGTTTGAATGGACAAGCCCTGGAATGGTTTACATCTCAGGAAACGAGGAAATGGCCTAGTTAGAATGCTCTGGCTAAGGACTTTATCGAAAGATTCGCCTACAATATAGAGATCGTTCCTGACCGTTATTCCTTAGAGAAGATGAATAATAAATCTATCGAAAGTTACAGAGAATTTGCGTACAGATGGAGAAAGGAGGCAGTTAGGGTTTGACCTCCTATGTCTGAGAAAGAAATTGTTGAAGTATTTGTTCGGGTTTAGGAGCCCGAGTATTATGATAGGATCATGTTGCTCGTTGGAGCAAAGTTCACCAAGATAGTCAAGGTTGGTGAGACTATCGAAGACGGACTAAGAACTGGGAAGATTGCTCGTGTTGCTGGCTCGTCCGGATCCTTGGGGTTGTTGAAGAAGAAGAGAAAAGACGTGTCTTCTATTTCTTATGCATCTGAGAGGAAGAAACCCGCAAGAAAATCCTCGTCGTACCAAGGTCGTTCTCGACCTTTACAGAGTTCATACCTAGCTTGTTATGTACATGCTGATTATCAAACCCCATCCCCAAATTATCAAAATGCCCCTTCCCCAAATTACCAAAATACCCCTTCTCCTATTTACCAAACTCCTCCTTCTGTTTACCGAACTCCCCCTCAAGTTTATCAAACTCAATCTCCTCACTATCGAAATGCCGCCCCTAACTGTGAAAATGTGCAAGAAAATTACGAAGCTCCTCCCCCAGTTTATCAAACCCCACCTCCATATTACCAAAATACCCCTCCGAACTACCAAGCTCTACAACCAAATTACCAAACCAATTCATATCCAAGGTATCAATCCCCCCATCAAAACGCTCTCCCTCAACAAGGCAATTACGATCTTCTTCGTCTGAGATTTGAGAAGAAGTCCGCTAGAAATTAAACTCCTCTTATCGAAAGCCGAACAAAGCTATTCGAGCGATTGACTGCGGTAGGTTTTATTCATCCAGTTGGGCCCAAGCCTGTTGACACCATCTCTAGATTTGATAGACCTGATCAAAGATGTGCATATAATTCCAATAGTGTTGGGAATGACATTAAGGATTGTATCAATCTGAAGCACAAGATCCAGGACTTAATCGCCCAGAAAGTGGTCACACTTTAGACCGCTGCACCCAACGTCAAGTGTAATCCTCTTCAAAACCATGGAGGTGTCAATATACACATGATAGAGACGGAGGATGAGTGGTGCACGTCAAAGGTGATTGTCTCAGTTGGGCCAAATGACATCAAAAAAGCTGTGGCTTCGCTGTGCGTAAAGGAGAAGAAGGAATTTATAATTATGACATCTGAGAAGACTGTTGCCTTGGTGCCAAAAGAAATTCCCCCTCGAGAGAAGTTTGTGATTTAAGCTGCTACTACCCAGGGTATGACTAGATCCGTCAGATGCTATACACCGGAAGAGTTGGTCCAAGGATGACATAAGAAGGATCAATCAATGAGACCTATTAGTGAGGTTGAAGTAGAAGAGTTTTGGATGAAAATGCAACAAAAAGATTATTCAATCATGAAGCATTTAGAGAAAATGCCAGCTCAAATATCTGTGTGGGCCTTGTTGATGAGCTAACACCTACACAGGCAAGCCCTTATGAAAGCTTTGGACGTCAATTTCGTACCTATGGGTACAAATAATGATATTATGGCGGCACTGGTCAGCCAAGTAATTAGAGGGCACCACATCAGTTTCTGTGATGAAGAGCTACCTTTTGAAGGCGCATGCACTATAAAGCTCTCCACATCACTGTTAAATGCTGAGACAATGTTATAAATTGTGTCTTGATTGATGACTGGCCCGGTCTTAATATTTGTCCACTTTCAACTCTCAAACAATTAAACTTTGACTTGGGATTTTGACGGTGGACAAAGAGACATGTTAGGAGCGGTGAATCTGGGGGTTCGAGTGGGCCTTGATGAGTTTATTATTGAGTTCCAGGTAATGGACATCAACACTAGTTACAATTTGCTTCTGGGAAGACCATGGATCCACTTGGCCAGGGCTGTGCCTTCTACCCTCTACCAGCTGATGAAATTTGTTTGGAAGGACCAAGAATTGGTCATTCATGGTGAAGGGAGCCATTCCAAAGGGCATACGGTGATTGTTGATGAACTCTGTAGAGGTTGTGACTTCTACACAATGGAGCTGGTAAATGCCAACGGTGATGATTTGGCTCCACAACCACATATGCCTTCTGTTTACAAAATGATAGCAACGACATGCTCCGAAGCAGTTTTGAGCTAGGTTTCGGATTGGGGAAACATTTCCAAGGAATCACTGAGCCTATTCAAATTCCCATTAGAGAAAAGCTTGATTTGGGGTATTTACCCATAGATGATGATGAAGCAGAAGTGATGAACAAAAGTGTTGATCGAGTGTTGGCCAGACCGATACCTCATTTGTATCAATCATTTCTAGTGCCGGAGTATGTCAACGATGGTGGTCTCGGGGAATGAATTTGGGGCCTTTTTGCCACGACCCAGGGGTACACCCTAGATGTAACATATAGAACCCCGAAGGACTCTATGTAAACCACTTAGCATATCACAACATAAGATAATAGAAAAGTACGGGAATTTAAAATATTTTTCAATACAATCGAAGTCTCATAAAATGAAGCGGAAGTCATTAACATTGTCTCAAACCATATAATACATGAAATTAATAGGGACGCAGCCCATACAATAGCTCTAAACATAAAATGAAATATAAAGGACATGGTGGTCAATCCCTCGAATGCTATGATGATTCACTATAACTTCTCTTCTTGATCTACTATGAATCTAGCCACGAGGATGGAAGTCAATATCGCACAACCCTACATTTGATAAGAATGTAGGAAAAAGTGTGTGTTAGTTAATAATGTACTAAATATGATGGATAGAATAAATCATTAACATAAGCATATAAGAGACATTAGTCAACATTAGACATACACAATCATCATAAGAAACAATAACATAAGTCATAAGCATAAGAGGCATCATCATAAGACATAGACTATAACATAATAGACCAAAATAATAACTTGTGAGCATAAGAGATAACATCATGGTCATAGGCATAATCAATGCATTTAGAACAACATAATATAAGAGAAACAATACATAAGTTACCTCAAGGCAAGCTTGTGCAATGCATGGATAAGATCCCATAATCCCACCCATGCTAAGCAAGTCACGTTAGGCCCTCTTTCATATTTATCATCTTTTGATCTCATCCTTAGCTTATTTCTCATAGACAAGGGAACATTCACCTTTATTCAATCATATCAAGGAAAGTAACTTATAGAAACAAACCAAGTTAAGCATACATCATAAGCATAAGTCATAAACATGTTCACTACATAGATCATCATAACATAAGAGGAACATATCATAGCTACCCTTAAAGCATACTTGTGCAATGCATGGATAAGACCCCATAAATCTCACCCATGCTAGGTAAAGCTTCTTGAGTAACCATAATTCATAAATCATAACCGACATAGACCATGTGAGATTAACATGGAATCCGGTGTTACCCACACCGAAAAGGGTTTTCTTACTTGCCTAAGGTAAGACAATCATCATGTTAGCTTTAGATGGATCCATTAGCTAAATAACCTACGGGGGTATGTAGTTTATGGGATAAGGAGATCGTTACTAGAAACCCAACCTTTCTTATGGAAGAGCTTCAATCTCAAAAGATTGCTTCAAGGAATCCGGCCTTTCTCACAGAAGATATTCCTTCTAGAAACCCGACCTTTCTCACGGAAGGGTTTCATCTCATATCAATATCCACTCGGTGCTAAGCTTAATTCCCACAAGGTACTTATTAAGTCATAACTTGATTCATGTCTTATTGAAGGATGTCCTTGACAATCAATCCAAAAGAGTTCATTAGGATAGCTCTTAGATCATGCGTGAGAATAACCTTTCACCGTCTATGTCTACATTTAACATTAGATTCAATTAGGTGAGAAAGCCTTTCAACCTAGAATCTTAATTATGTGAGAAAACCTTTCACATCATGTTCATGAGAATAACCTTTCATTCAACACAACAACATTATCATAATCATGGACACTTCACTCTCAAAGTGTTACTAAAGCATGTACATAAATCTCATAATCATGCATAATTCTCATACTTTTCCCTTCAAGGACCAAATATCATATTCAATCAACACATCTAGAATTCATTACATTAGACATGGATATAATCATAATTAAAGTAATAAAATCACTACATGCATAATCTCATATACTCATAATATAGGTCATGTGAGAAAATTCCTTCCACAATAATACCATTCCAATTCAATCATGCAAATATAAACTCTCAATTTCCCTTTTCATGGCATAAAACCAAACTATATCAATTTCACCTTAGAATCTTAGGTTAATCAAGAATACATGCATAATCATACTAAAAACATGTAATTACATCATAAACACTCATAAACAACCATTTTCCACTCAATTGGATCAACATACAACAATATTCACAGTATAGGAAGAAACCCTAACTAGAATTGGGGTTCATCTTCACAATTGGGGGAAACATGGGGGCTTCATGGATGAAAGGAGTCCATGAATGAATAAGCCATCATACCTTGATTACAAATCCTACCAAGGTTTAAACAATGGAGTCTTGACCTAGATTGGCCCTCTTCTTCTTCTTCTTCTTCTTCTTTCTATAGAGATGATTTCTGAGAGGGAATTGGGTTTCTTTTGGGGGTCTTGAAATAATGATTTTGGATGACTTAATTTAGTGGTCTAAATTCTTTATATAGGTGTTCTAAAATAGGCAAAAACGACCTCACTTAATATAAATTAAAACCAAAAAACCCCATAATGCCCTTACACTTAACTGCCAAAAAGCAATTTCAGGTGACCACCCACGACCCCACGACCACGGTCCGTGGATGGATCCACTTAGCGTGCTGGCGAACTGTGGTTTGGGTCCTGCAACTCTAAAATTTTGGCCCTTGACCCATGAGACCTAACCATGTGAGTGGACCCACCCACGGGGCGTGGGTTTTGCCTAGGTCAAGGTTTTGGGCAAATTTTTTTCTTGGCCCTCCTCAAGGACCCATGGTTGGTACTTGGGGGGTCATACCTTGACGTTATAACACGAAACTCTTTATTTTAAGTACGGGGAGTTATATATACGACTCTAACCCTCACATCAAGCTCTAGTTTAGCCTACTAGTTTCTGGGGTGTTATACTTTTTGAAGAAGTTGACGCAATCGTTGAAGAAGAGGCCGGGACATCGGGCATCCATGATGCTGAACCAGAGGAGCAATTGTCAAATTGGACCTCCACGCCACTTCTGATCCCCCGCTCATCTTGGTAGAAAGGACATGTGTTTATGTTTGTTTGGAAAATTGGTGGTAGTCCGGAAGATGCCCGAGACCCACGCTCTATGCAGGTTTTCTTGTTTGAGTTTTTAAATTCCCCCGTGATATTTTAAAAAGGCTATATGGCCCTGTGTCGTGGCCAAAGTTTGCGCTCATTTTCAATTTAAATGAATAGCCTCTCTTATCAAAATTTTTATTTACTTACTTATTTTTTTGTATTTTACTTATCTAACTTAGTTTGTTTATGATTTCATTAATGGTAATTTAAAGCCTGCCATCATGTCACGAGATGAACGAACAAAATGAGGTAGGTGATGATGAATATGAGGAATATAAAGAAGAAAATATGGTACCTAAACATGTTGATGAGGAATTTTGAAAATTTGAGAACCAGCAGAAGCCGAATTTGGAAGACACTAAGACCGTAAATCTGGGTGATGATGAATGTGTGAAAGAAGTAAGAATCAGTGTCCACTTGACTGAACCTCAAAGAAGGGACCTGGTTCATTTTCTTAAAGAATACATCGACGTATTTTCCTGGTCTTATAGAGATATGCCAGGGGCTAAGTACAAACATGGTGTCTCATAAGTTGCTGATCAGTTCATATTTCAGTCCGATAAAGCAGAAAACTTGAAAGTTCATGCCAAAGTTGAGTTTGAAAATTAAAGAGGAGATTACCAAGAAGATTGAGTCTCAAGTAGTGGAAGTGACACAATATCTTACCTGGTTAGCCAACATTGTTCTTGTTGCCAAGAAAGACAGAAAGATTAGGATTTGTGTCAACTATAGAGATATCAACAAAGCTAGCCCAAAGGAAAATTTCCCATTGCCAAACATTCACATTCTCATTGACAATTGTACCAAACACAAGATGCAGTGATTTGTGGATTGTTATGCGGGTTATCACTAGATCCTGATGGCTGAATAAGATTCAGAAAAGACAACCTTCATTACGCCTTGGGGTGTATATCATTATCAAGTGATGCCTTTTGGTCTCAAGAATGCCACTGCTACTTATATGAGGGCTATGACGACAATCTTTCATGACATGATTCACAAAGAGATTGAGGTTTCTATGGATGATTTCATCATCAAGTCCCATGAGAGTTCGAATCAGTTGATGCACTTGAGAAAATTCTTTGATCACTTATGTCGGTACAACTTGAAATTAAACCCTACTAAATGTGCTTTTGGAGTGCTAGCTGGCAAGTTGTTGGGATTTATAGTTAGTAGAAGGGGCATTGAGCTTGACCTTTCCAAGATCAAAGCGATTCAAGAGTTATTTCCTCCGAAGACCAAGAAAGAAGTGATGAATTTCTTGGGAAGGTTGAACTACATTAGCCGGTTCATTGCTCAATCCACCGTGGTGTGTGAGCTAATCTTTAAGTTGTTGAAAAAATATGCCCTGACCAAGTGGACCGAAGAATATCAAACTGATTTTGATGCCATCAAGAACTATTTGTCCAATCAACCAGTGTTGGTTCCTCCATGAGAAGAAAGTCCATTGTTGCTATATTTTTCTATCTCGGACAATGCATTTGGATGTGTGCTTGGTCAACATGATGAAACTGGGAAGAAGGAGTGAGCCATCTACTACTTGAGCGAGAAATTCACTCCATATGAGGCCCGTTACACTCTTTTGGAGAGGACATGTTGTGCTTTGACCTGGATCACTTAGATGTTGAGACATTATTTGTCTTCATATACCACATATCTCATTTCCAGGATGGACCCGTTGAAGTATATTTTTTCAGAAAGCGATGCCGACCGGGAAGTTGGCTAAATGGAAAATGCTTTTGAGTGAGTTTGATATTATGTATGTAACTGAAAAGGCTATAAAAGCACAAGCCTTGGCTAATCATCTTGCAGAGAATCCAGTTGATGAAGAGTATGAACCGCTCAAGGCTTATTTTCCCGATGAAGAAGTGGCATTTGTGGGTGAAGATATTTCTGAAGCATACCCTGGTTGGAGAGTATTTTTTGATGTAGCGGCAAACCGTCAAGGGAAAGGTATCGGAGTGGGCTTAGTATCATAACTTGGTCAGCACTATCCTTTGGTGTCTAAACTCCAATTTGATTGCACAAACAACATGGCTAAATATGAAGCTTGAATCCTCGATTTGAGAATGGAAATCGACATGAATGTTCATGAGTTGTTGGTAATTAGAGATTCAGATTCGTTGATTCATCAGGTTCAAGGAGAATGGGTTGTAAAGAACCCAAAGATAACACCATGTGTGCAGTTAATACAGAAGTTGTGCAAAATATTCCGCAAGATTAAATTCAGGCACTCCCAGGATACAAAATGAGTTGGCCGATGCTCTTGCCACCATTGCCTCAATGATTAAACATCCAGACACAATTTATATAGATCCCTTGGATATAGAGGTAAAAGAGCAGCCTGTCTATTGGTCACGTGTTGAAGCGGAACCATATGGATTGCCTTGCTATTTTGACATAAAGAAGTATTTGGAAACCGGGACTTATCCTGAGAGTGCAACGTTCAACCAGAAGAAGTCAATACGTTGTATGGCTAACAATTTCTTTCCAAGTGGGGAAATCCTTTATAGGAGGACTCCAGACTTAGGTCTTCTCAGATACGTTGATGCAAGTGAAGCTACAAAGCTTCTTGAATAGATACACGCGGGAGTTTGTCGTACTCATATGAATGGATTCACTTTGGCTAGGAAAATCCTCCGAGCCGGTTATTTTTGGATGACTATGGATCATGATTATTGCAAGTTTATGCAGAAATGTCATAAATGTCAAGTACGTAGAGATTTGATTCGAGTACCGCCTCATGAACTAAATGCTATGTGTTCGCCTTGGCCCTTCGTAGCTTGAGTCATGGATGTCATCGGTCCAATAGAGCCAACCGGCTCTAACGGACACAGATTCATTTTGGTGGCCATTGACTACTTTACCAAGTGGGTGGAAGTAGCTTCGTATAAGTCAGTAACAAAGAAAGTTGTAGCTGATTTTGTCTGTAACAACTTGATCTGTCGGTTTGGTGTACCAGAATCCATCATTACTGATAATGGAGCGAATCTTAACAGTTATTTGATGAAAGAGATATGTGAACAATTCAAGATTACTCACCGAAACTCAACCGCTTATCATCCCTAAATGAACAGAGTTGTAGAAGCCGCCAAAAAGAACATCAAGAAGATTATGAGGAAAATGATCGACAATTACAGAGGTTGGCATGAGATGTTGCTATACGCTTTGGTGGGATACAGAACAACTATCAGGACGTTAATTGGAGCTACTCCATACTTGTTAGTATATGGAACATAAACAGTTATACCTACCAAAGTTAAGATACCTTCATTGAGAATCATCCAAGAAGTCGAATAGAGCGATGCTAATTGGGTTTGCAAGCGGATTGATCAGTTAACATTTATTGATGCGAAGATAATGGTTGCTATTTGTCATGGTCAACTGTATCGAATGATTCGTGCTTTCAACAAAAGAGTAAGAGCAAGAATTTTTGAAATTGGTCAATTGGTTATCAAATGCATTTACCCCCATTAGGATGAGTACAAAGGGAAATTTGCACCAAATTGGCAAGGACCCTACATAGTCCGCAAAGTGTTATCTAGACGTGCCTTGGTCATGTTAGAGATGGATGACATCGAATGGACAAAACCGATCAACTTAGTTGCTGTCAAAAGATATTATGTGTGAAGTTTCAGCTTGTATGTTTGCCATTTCTTTGTAATTGTTTTATTTGCTTATAATCGTTTAGAATTTTATCCCTTTATGATGAACTACGTCTGACCTGAATTCTCAAGAGTGAGATATGTGGGAGGCCTATGTCGGCCTTGGTCACCCCCTCTATCCCTTTTAATATGTTTCCTTTTGCATTTGAACTACGTTTGACTTGAATTCTCGAGAATGAGATACGTAGCTGGCCTATGTATGCCTCTGTCAGTTCCTTTGTCAAATTTTCTTATTTTTTGTTAGTAATCTAGAAGGGAACTATGTTTGACCCGATTCCTGCCTCAGTGAGATACATAGGTGCCACAACGGCTCGGTCATATCTCCCGTAATATTTCTATTTTTCTTTACAATAGAAACTGGGACAGAATTTTTGAGAGGGACTCAAAAATTCTCCTGAAGAAGATCTCTCCAACAAGTCAAGACTGAAGTTGCATTGGGAATTGCAAGTGGGACAAATTTTTTCAGAAGATCTAAAAAATTCTATGATTTGTTCATCGACAGAAGCCATCGAAAGCAGTCATGCATCGCAAGAAAATCATGTATCGCAGGAAAATCAACATCGGCTGCATCATTTTCATTTGCAAGAACAATATCAAGAGAACCATCAACAACGATGTCAAGAGAACTATCAACATGTTACATCAGCCTATTTCATTACTTCGGTAGCAAAGGAAGAGTACGTTGAAGAATTACGTTGCAAATATGAAATACAAGCTTTATTTGCTTTACGTCAAACTACAAGAAGCTGATGTCAAGTGTTCACAGAGAGCAATTAAGTGCCCACATGGTAAAAGACGCTATCTCTCCATTTGAATTACATTTTAAGCTAATGAGTTTTATCTCAGTTTTTTTGAGAGCAACCCAAGAGGATGACTTCTCAAACAAACCACAGGTGTGGACGACATCCAAAAGGATGCGACACAACGTGAAGCTTTTTCTTAGTAGGAACTGGGACATAGTCCGAAGAGGAGAACCAAACTCTTAGGACGCGAGCTGAGGAGCGACTTCCACCACAGTCAAACCACATTCCTATCCGAAGGCATGTGGGATTTTCCAAGGGTTATCGGTTTCAGTTTCACATCCGAAAAGTTTTGGTTTTCACTAGAGGCATCTTTCCAAATTTGAGTGACAATGTGCCAAGATCCTTGGAAATTATGTCCGTTTAAGTTCTTACTTATGGGTGTAAAGCGCGCCACATTCATGGCTAAGAGGTTGCAAGCCTCCTTTTCATTATCGACTTATTTTGTCACTCTTCCCAATCGAAGGTTATCTTGCATAATAGATTTCCTTTTCAATCGTTCGAGTCAAACTACAAGCAGCCTCATTCCCGAAGTTAAGGGATATGTAGGCAGGATCAGTGTTGAAAACTCGGCTGTATTCAAACATTCTCTCTCAAATCTTATTCTCGAGCATCCTGATTTCTTCATAATTCAATATTGGGATGACTTTTGAATTCTTTCAAAATTATGCGTCAAATCAAGCATATCGAACCACAAGTGGCCTGAATTCTCATATAGCCTGAGATATGTAGGAACCCATTTCCAGGGTTCGGCCATAATTCCTAAAGTCCGTACTAAAATCCCTTTTCTAAAGATGGAAATGTGGTCGGTCAAAATTGGATTCGTCAATTTCATTTTCCTCGGATCTCTTTCATCAATCCAAGTAAAACGAGGGACAGTTGTTGACACCCAATTATGACCCTCCCCGATAGTAATTAATTTGTAAGCTTCTTCAATTTCAAATGATTTGAAATAAAAAGCTTTATAAAATTCAAACAACTTTTCAAGGCTATTTTAAATAATGTTAGTCGATTTCTACAAATTTTAAATGGTAAATATATTTAATATAATTAAGACATTTTATCCGAATACCATTTAAAGAGATTTTACACTTTTTAGGTTAAATATTTTATTAATTTAGTTTAGAATAAATTATAATTATAATTTTGAGGTAATTAGGTTGGTTATTTTATAATTAAGTTAATTATTTCATTTCGTTAAAATTAAGAAGCTCACTAGTTAATTTTATCTAAATTTGTCTTGTTTAAGATGTGACCGAATTCAAATAATTATCTCAATTCGGTTATTTTTAATCCCAACTGGCTATAATGGAAATTCATTGGCCAAATCCTTAATTTGCAAATATAGCCCTTTTCTTACTTCCCATTCAACCCTTTGAAATACTAAGTTTTGGTCCCTTTCCTTTAAATTCCAGCAGCCCCTTTTCAGCCCAGATTCAATTTTTAGCTAACCAAAACTCAGCCCACTTTCGGGCCAATTCCAATTCTCTTGAATAACTCAGCAGCCCATAACAACCCAGCACCTAATTCCAATTCCTTTTTCCATTCCCACCCAACACCATTTTGAACCATCAACGATCCAATCCAATTCTTCATTCGACCCGGCCCATTACTTTTATTCCCAAAGACCCATCAACAACGTCAATAACAATGGTACAATGTCAAAATACAAAGCAAGGACACGACGTCCTCTCCAATGTTCACAAGAAGACAGAAAGTAGCAACATCAAGCAAATGATTCCAAACAACGAGTAAATGGTGCCTATGCGAACAACTTTATCTGCATTTTCCTCCTCCGCCAGAGTAATTTGTACAATAGTGTCGTTTCAGTCCTAAAGCCTCCAGATTCATCTTTGTGGCTACGAGATTGAGCCACGTCGAGCTGCGAGTACAATGAATCGACCCAAGTCATCCACCTTGCCCTTTTCCCTTCCATAATTTGTTGAAATTTCAAAAGGAATTGGCATATTCCTCGAGTTTTGGATAAAAATTGGGAGTTTGAATTTTAATTGGGCCTTGTTCCTATACGTTTCTCATCCCTTTCCCCCAAAAACCGAACCCTAATTTCCATCTATATAAATCCCCTTCTTTTTCATTGTGAAGGGTTGGAAAAACTGGTGAAAAACTGAGGTAGAGAGAACGATAGTTTACAGAGAAAAGATTTTCTAAGGTCACAAATAGAGAGTCAAAATTTGAACAAAAGCATTCTCGGTAAGCATCCAAAAGGATTTGAGTTTCTTTGAGCTCTGTTTCTTCTTTTACGCATCATCGGAGCTCATCGAAGTTCTCTAGAATTCGCATTGTGGTGGTGGATGTTTTGCTTGAGTTTGTCTGTTCCAAGTTCACTGCCCCAAAAGAGGTTCATTCCCTTTTACTCTTTCGCCCTCCCCTCGCTTATTTTGAATCGAAAAGGATGAAGTGCTATATGTGAAATGTTGAAATGTTTCGGGTTTAATTTTCTTAGCTCCTATGTGGTTTCTTCTCGTGCTAGGAATATCATTTTTATTTGTTTTGTTCTACTTGGATTGATCTCATATTCATTTGGGTTTCAATGTCGATTTTATATGTTGTATGATTCAAATTGTTTATCGCGCATTTTGTCTCCTGCGTAGTTTTGTCTGGGATGTTTATCTTCTTTGAGTCATAATTCTTGATTTCCACTATTATTAACATATTATCATGTTATAGGTACATCATGTCTATTAAAATGTTGACTCTGTGTTGTGTATGTCGGCTAATAATGAGATGTTGATAGTTTGTCGTAACCTTGTTTTAGCTTAGCTTATTTGTTTACTATTAGTCCGTCTCTGAAACACGTCTGTTTTCCTTCATATGTTGGGGCTGCTTGGGTTTACGAAGTGAGATTAAACTCTAATTGTCCCTTTGCTTCCTAAGTGTAGTTTGACTTTTTTGACGCTATTCATCAATCACGATTAAATATTGTAGTTCTTCTTCTTTAGGTTTCCATTCACTCTTAATGTGCTCTTCACACGGATGAGTTTGGCTTTAGTCAAGAGATAGAAGTTGGAATAAAATTCTAATAATTGTTAAGTTTGTCGTTTCATGATTAGATCACTAAGCTTGTCTCATTTTCAGGTGTATGTTTCTTGGTTGATTTATGGGTTTCTTATCGTGTATTATGAGCACTGATAGTTTTGTTCTAGATTTAATTTCGTTGTTCCAGTTGTTAAAACGTGACTTCCTTAACTTGTTTATTTTTCGGTTTTCAGTAACTTAATTAATTATGTGGTCCAATCATGCTAGGTTCATGTTTATGTATTTACTTTGGTGCCTTTGGTTTATTGAAATGTGATCAATTCTCTATTTAATTTCGCTTAGTTTGGTATTCGTCGTCTTTTCCTTGTCTATGATCTTGTTCCACTTTAAGTGTTAGCAATTTCTTTGGTTAGCTATTGTTCTTCTTAATTATAGTAAAATAATATGATGTTATTTTCAATTGTTTCTTTTCCCATTAAAAACCCATCATGGATTTTTTGTTGGGTATTGGAAACTTCTTTGATCTTGATAACATTACTTTGTCTGATGGGAGTTACATCAATTTTTCCGTTCATTATTAATTATTAATCTGTATCTTATCAATTTTGTTGCATGTAAATCTGCCCGAGTCTTCACGAACTCTATCTCCATTCCCTGCATTTTCCTATTTGGGCCATAAAGTCACAAAATTTGCCTTTTTCGAGTCGGCCAGTCATAAAAATCGAAGAATAGGTTCCGTGAGCCCGTATACATTAAGTATACACGATAAAGCGTCTCAGATGAGAGTGTAGGTGAAATGGGCTCAAAAAGCCCACCTTTTATTTTTAGAAGTTGTATTTTGTTACTTTGGGTCTAAGCCCCTTTTGTCATTATTATTATGTATTAGTTATTAGGACAGATACCAAATGCAAGAATTGGGCCTAAAGCCCAATGGAGAAATTAGCTTACCTTAGTTTCTTTAGGACATGTGCAAATGATCCATATGTCCAAAGTTGAATTCAGGCCCAAGTGTTGGCCCAGACAGACAGATCCAGACTTGGGACCAAATTTATTTTCCCTATCTATTTAATTGCCATTATGTGTTTATTTGTTAAATTGATTTTAAGGTTTCAAAAAATTCAATTCCCCAAAGGAAACCATTTTGAGTTCACACTTATATTTTTTCTAAAATTAAATAAGATTATCTATTTTCTACTTCACCCTCTTTAGAATATTTGCAAGTTATTTGCTTAAGTAATATTTCTCCTCCCCTTAAAAAAATAATTTTAAGTTTTAAACTTTTATTTTCACAACTTAGTCAAGCATGTTTATCTTTGCCTTTAAATATTAGCCAAGTATTTTAATTGCCGGATAACTGTATGTTAGCGGGCATTTCAGGTGCTTTCAAACCCTTCCCGAAATGTTAATATGAACCCTGAACCCCTTTTCAATTGATTTACTGTTTTAATCTTTTGAAATTAGTTTTCTTAATTTTTCTTTAAAAACTTAATTGGCGACACTAAAAACCTCGTTCTCTTTTTTTTTAATATAAAACAACAATGAAAGCTTTTAGAGTCGAGGCGACCATGTTACTAGCCTAAAATGACCCTTACGGAGCTGATGGAATCTTCAAAATTTGATTCTAAGGTCATCTTCCTGAACTTTTGAAAAAAAAAGACCGTTCATGGTTCAGAAGCTCCAAAACACATAAATTTGAATAAAAGCCAAACAAACAACCAGGTGACTAAACTGTCAGTCCCATCAACACATAAATGACTCGAAGTCGCTACATGGATGCTTTGAATGACAAACAGAAGGCATAAACTTAGAAATGACATCGAGGGTCATTATAACATCCATTACTAAAAGGACTTTCATCTGCGAAAGTAAGAGTCAAGAAGTACCAGAAGGCTCAAACAAGCCAGGAAACAACTCTCTATTCTTATGCTCGGTCTCCAAGGTAGCCTCCTTAACTGGACAATGCCCTAATGGACCTTAACCACAAGAATGTTCCTCGAACTCAACTGCCGCACATCTCTTGCTAAAATGACAACTGACTCCTCCACAAAAGTCAAGAGGTTATCCAACTCTACTGCATTATACATGAGCATATGCAACTCATCAGGAACATATGGGCACAACATCGAAACATGAAAAACTGGGTGTGTGGCTAAAAATATTGGAGGTAAAGCCAACTCATAGGAAACCTCACCACTGTCTGGAGGATCTCAAAAGGCCCTATATACTTTGGGCTAAGCTTTCTGCGCCTCCCATATCTCATCACACCATTCAAGGGTGACACAGGAAAACACGATCACCAACTGAAAACTCAAAGGTCGATGCCTACGATCAACTTAACTCTAGTACCTACTCTAAGCTATCTGAAGTCTATCCTGAGTCACCCTCACATAAACCAAGGCTTCCTGATCCATGATAGTACCATAATGTCTAGGTTCTATAGACTCAAGCCAACCAACTAGAGAGCAACAACGCCTACCATATAAGGTCTTGAATAGGGCCATCTGAATACTAGAGTAATAAGTATTATTGTACGCAAACTCTACCAAGGGAAAGAACAGGTCCCATTGACCTCTGAACTCCAAAACACATGCCCACAACATATCTTCAAGAACATGAATAGTATGCTCTAACTACCCGTTGGTCTTTCGGTGAAAAGTTTTGCTTAGGTCAATGTTAATTTCCAAATCCTCCCGAAAGCTATCCAAAAGTTACAAGTGAACTGAGCACCCCGATTTGAAATAATATAGATAGGCACGTCATGAAGATGAACCACCTTTCAAATGAAGATACGATCCAACCTCTTGACACTGAATGAAGACTGAACAAGGAGGAAATTTGCTGTCTTGGTCAATCAATCCACTATGACCTAGTTGTCAACACGTCTAGAGGTTCGAGGAAAACCTGCCACAAAGTCCATAGTGAAGCGATCCCACTTCCACTCTGGAATGGGTAATAGATGAAACTTACCACCAGGTCTATAATGTTTAGCCTTTACCTATTTGCAACAGAGGCAACAAGACACATAGTGTGTGATATCTCTCCTCATGCTGCCCCACCAATAGTGCTGCCTCAAATCAGGATACATCTTACCGGTGCCCAAATGGATAGAGTATCTATAATCATGGGCCTAAAAAGGTATCAGCTGGATCAAACCCCCAACTCCCAAAACACAAATATGACCACCAAACCTCAAAATCCCATTTGAATCTAAGGTAGGCTAACCAAAATCACCCGCTAACACCCGATCTCAAAGCGCAACTCAAGTCTCATCCTCAAATTGATGACCACAAATCCGATTAAGCAAGGATGAATGAACTCCCACATAGGCTAAGACACACCTATAATCTGATATATCCAATTGAATCACCTGATTAGATAAGGAATGAATGTCCAAAGCCAAAGGCTTCACAATAGTAGAAAGGAATGCTAGACTATCCGTACTTACTACCTTCTGGCTCAAGGTGTTTGCCACTACATTCGTCTTTCCTGAATAATAGAGAATATAGAGGTAATTTTCCTTAAGAAGCTTAATCCAACAACATTCTCTCGAATTAAGATTCCCTTAGAAAGAATTATGTACCACCCCAAAAATTCAAAAGTTAAAACTCGAGCCATTCTTCATTCGTGAATAAGGTGATACTGAGTGATTCTTAATTTATCTTAGGTATTAAAGTCAATTATTTAGTGTGGGAATAATTTTGAATATTAATTAAGGTCACTATGATCCCGTTGCACAAAGTTGAGTTGAAAGCTTTCTTACCGACTTAGTTTCAATATGAGATTTTACTTGGTTCAACTTCAAATGACCATATTGTAACACCCCAGAAATTCTATGACTTAAGTTAGAGCCTCAGCTTATGAATAATGACTTAAAAAGAGTTAAAATGATGTTTCTAAACCTAAATTAATGCAATTGACTTGGTTTGGAAGAGTAAAAGTCTAAACGTCAAGAAACGACCAAGACGTACGAAAACTAGAGAAGAATGTGTCCTAGTGTGTGCTTAGGTTTTGGGCAGGTTTAGGAGTGTCGTATGATGGTATAATCTAGTAAAAAGGTTTAAATTAGGTAAATATATGTTTATAGGGTCAAAACATTCAAATACGAAACCCCGGGGAAACCCTAAGGGACCCCGAGAAGGACTCCAACCTTGGCCAAGCAAACTGCCTTGGCAAATTGCCCTTGGTGGGCAGAAGTGCGCGTCGCGGCCTTGCTCCCCCAAGGAGAAAAAATGTTGTTCGCGACGCAGTCGTGTCACGAACTCTACTGTCTCAAAATTTAATTCCAAATATCTTCAGGGAACAGCTCCACGTCGCGGACTTGTTCCGCGACGAAAATGCAGAAATTCAGAAATCTATTTTTACTTCATTAAAGAGTCCAACTAAGTGAGGGGTATTAAGGGTACTTTAGGGGACATGTATATAATGATTTTTAAGTCACTTTACCTCACTTTTATCACTCAAACAAAAACCCCAAAGATCTAAACCTAAAGTTCCTCCTTCTCTCTACTCTCTCTCTCTTCTCAAGAACTCCATTGAAGAAGATTGGAGCTTCAAGAAGAAGACCAACTCTCCAAGGTTTCAACTAGGATTTTCATGGTTAATTCTTCAGTAAGGTATGGTTGCTTATCACTCTTGGGATTTCTTTACCAAAGAGGCCCCTTCAAGATGAATTTCAAAATCTCCAATTTCTAGGTTTCAATCCAAAAACGTGGGTCTTCTTTCTAAAGTGAAATTGATGTTATAAAATGACTTTGATTGATGTTATAAGAACAATTATGGATGAATTTATGTTATATTGGTGGTTTCTTGAAGAATTCTCCATGAGACCCATGTTTCTCCTTCTTTTCTTAATTCTAACCCTAGTTTGTGTTGGATATTAATTGAAGGCTATGAATTGAATGTGATGTTATGTAATTCATGTTTGTATGATGATTCTACCCTAGGTTATGTATAATTTCTATGAAATTAGGGTTGAGTCTTTGAATGAAGCCTTGAAGGCTATGAAGGGAATATGTCAATTGTTTATATTGATGTTGATTATGTATTACTTCATGAATTACCTTGTATTATGTATTGGTTATGAACTGGTTGGTAATTGAAGTATGAATTTCCCATGAAGGGCAAGAAGGTATGAAGGTTGGTTCTTCTTTGAACTCAAGTTTGAAAGGTGAATTACTTAGACTGTAATGATGCTATACCTAATGTGT
>JAJOOR010013440.1:0-32319 GCA_036250505.1 Solanum acaule | reverse complement strand
TTCATCTGCAATTTATATGCGGTTTCAATTAGTTAAATATTAAAAAATAACTAAATTGAGAATTATAATATTTAAATGTACACAAAAATATATTACCAGTTTGAGAAAAACCATGTAACTTGTTTCGAGTAGCAACAAGTGTTTGAACATTTTCATGGTGGATGCAACTTCTATACATAGTGATTTCCTAAAAAACTTTAAATAGATTTTGAGTTTGGATCTCTTTAATTTTAAATTTTAATATTATATTATATTTTTTAATTAATTTTTATTGGCCCACAGGCCGGCCCTACCTATATTTCTCAAGCTCCACAAATCAGCAGGTTTATTCAGGCCGGGCTAAAAAGCCCTTTTCTTAAATGGGCTCCAAATCTTTTAGTCCAGCCCTATTAAATCCCGGGTTAGGCCAGGCCGGCCCAACAGGCCTACACATATTGACGGTCTAATACAATGTATCAATTTCTTACCAAACAAGCATAATATATTTAAAAAACAGTTATAAATTATAATACATATATACTGCATACATAAATTTTACTTGCATATATAGATATTGGAATATTGTTTATTATTTAAAAAATATAGTATTCTATTAATTTATTTCTTTAAAGAATATCATTAACTAATATATTTAATTAGTATTTTTTTTCACTTTCTTTTTCGTCTCAAAATAATATTTATTCTTTCTATAGAAATTTTGTTACATCGTTTAAAAAAGAGAAAAGCAAAAAATGAGTTGAGTAATACTCCCTCCCTCTAGGGGTGTTTACAAGTCGATTTGAGTTGGTTATTGGTCAAAATCAAAATTAGATCAACTAAGTCGATTTTTAAATTCTCAAAATCATACCAAATCAATTATAATATACATTTATCGGTTTGATTAATTGGTTCTATTATTAATCATATACAAAAATAAAAGCAATGATTCATTCAAAAGGGGAAAAAGTGAGAACAATCCATACAAAACGAAAAATAGTTAGAACGACTGACATTATAAAACTTCCAATCACTAAATTTACTATGAATAAAATTTCAAAATTCACCATTTTATCCTAGAAGCAAAGGCGAACCCAAGGTTGGGAGTTTGGGGGTTCTAAATTAATTTTGTTTGGGGGTTCACATGTTAATATATAATATTTATTTAATTTTCTAATACAAATATAGGATCTACGAAAAAACTAATGGGTTCGTCCGAACCCATGAACCCCCACCTAGCTCCTCCTCTGCCTAGAAGGAAGGGACCGTGACATTTCTAGACCCACGAATAATTACCATAGACACTCATATACATGAAACCAATAAAATAAATTTTCTTGTCCCAGACATTTTTTCTTTCATAAATAGATTAAAAATAAAATTTGATGAAATGTATATAAAATCTTTAAAATTGTTTGTAAAAATAATATACTATGTATGTATAATAATAAAATATATGTATATAAGTTGTCGTTTCGGTTCGGTTATTTTTCGATTTTTTTGAACAAAACCAAAATCAAATCAAATACTATCAATTTTACAAAAAGGAAAAACTGCATAAATGGACCATAAAACTCAAAATAATTATATATTCATACCCAATCCAAAGTAATTCAAGAAATATTCATTCTCTCAAAAAATATTGCAGCCCATACCCTCCATTCATTAAGACTGATAATTTTCGCTTAACTGATACTCCATCTGTCCATTATTGTTTGTCAGGGTAAGATCATGCACAACCTTTAAGAAAAATTTAATATAATGTGCAATTTGACTAATATAATCCTACTATCAATCATTATTAAAATGGTTTGTACTTTTGAAAACTGTAAAAACAACTTTTTTCACATTAAAGTAGTCTTGTAACTTTAAAATAACTACTTTTTGAAACTAGTAGTTATGTAATTATTAAGGGAAAAATTAGAAAAAAGTGATCAATTGTTTCTTGATTATTTAAATTGACAATTAATTTTGGACAACTATTTTTAGTATATCTGACAAATAATAGTGGACGAAGGGAGTACTAAATCAGTATCATTGTATTGTAATTTTTTTCTTAATTTAAGATAAGTGTGATTCAAAATTTAAGAAAATTATTGAGATCTTTTTATATATTTATTTTTAATTAATGAGGTTGTTCACTATTTTATATTTTCTAATAAAATAATTTAAATAATAATAAAAATAATTTTAAATTTATATTCTTAAATATTTTTTTCAACCCTAATAATTAATATGGACTAGAGAGACTGCTTATAACATTGGTTGTTAGCCGGCCCTAATAAGTGTTTGTTTCTTGAATATTGTGTACCGGTACCCCACTTTAAAAAAATATATGTGACTCTTGGTCTCACTAAAAGCCTCTCACATTTCAAAATATTCCTGTAAGCATTATCTTCTTCCTTTTATATATTATAAATAATAAATGCCTCTTCTTGTTGAAGACAACCAATCTTATCCCTAAAATGAAGGGATAAACATCTTTATCCATGATATCAAAATTTGAGTTTGAGCTCTCTTTCATGGATATTTGTGGAAGAGAGCATACATCTACTTTTCCTTTCTCTTTAACTAATGAAATACTATCAATTTTCCTTTCTAATTTTTTTCCTTACAGTTGTACCCAGTGCATTTCACCTATTATGAGATACTTTTGCTATCGCAACGAGAGCGAGGGTTTTGACCACAAGGTGTTCGATGATGTTTTCTTCATATGAGACCTCCGAAGAGAAAGAGTACAATGTTTTAAGAAGATAAATAATTTGTTGAGGTCAAGAAGGGTTAAACTATGTCAGATTGTGAGATTAATGTTGCAGGACTTTATGCTCTCCACTGTGAGTTTCTCGGAGACTATTATTTCAATTTCAATCAGACAGTGTGTCAGTACCTCCAACGCAACTACTTTTTAATTTCAGTTGTGTGTGTGGACAAATTTTAGCCACGGATAGATCAGATCTGTACTTAACAGCCAACAGTTATTTTACTATGTTTTGGTTAATTACTAAAAATTGCAATATTATGAAGTGTTTAAATTGGAATATGTTATGCCATTTTGAGATGGGATATGTGCTGTAAAGTTAATGTTAAATTGCATATGTAATATACACAGTTGCATCCAGTGCAATTATTAGATTTTGGAAGACACATATTGATGTCAATTGTTTATTTCCTGTTGTTAAACTTATACATTATGTCAAGGAATTTTTCAAACGTCCAAATATACAACATGATCAGTTGTCTTTATTGAATAGTCGTAATGTATATTGATGTTATCAAATTTGTGAGGTTCTAAGTCAAACAAAACCTTCACATCTTGCTTAGTGATGGTACATTCGCTCGTACGCATGTAAAATGTAAGCGTTTCAGTACGCCAATACTCAACAAGTAAAGTAATAATCATTAGATTGCATCTCCACAGGCTCCTCTAAATTAGCACCTATTAAAAATTTTAAGGATGCAATGACAATGTAAAATAACTCCCTAACATAATTTTTGAATTCAGAATCTAACAAGACGGACCTTTTTAACACGTTGTCTACCATTTTAATAGGCCATCCCAAACAGCCTGAGACCAATGATATACTTGAAATTTTAACACACAGATGAAGAATTAATGTCTATAAAATACAAACAAACAATTAAAATTTTATATTTATAATTTGTATCACGCCACAGAATATCCTAAACTAGGAAAAGGAAATAAGTTTTTTTTTTATATAAAGGTCAGTTCGCCCTACAATGAATTTCATAAACGTGGTCTGGAAGTCACCCTAGATTACAGTGGCCGGCATGACGGCTGCCACTACCGGTGGAAGTAATCCACCGGAGGAATTCCCACCCTTACCCATGCAAGACAACCCAATCCCGCAAAGAGCTACCGTAAGAGATCAAAACACCATTCAATACGCCCAAATTCTCAAACCTAAGCCAATGAAAGCAGCAGAGATGAAAGTTCCCCCCAAACCAGTGATTATGTTACATGGGGAACCAAACATCACATGGAAAGCCTCAGAGGTGAGATCTCTTATCATACTTGGCAAACCAGATATTGTGGAACTAAGAAAGACAATACCAGGGCAATGTGGAATCAAGAGTGAATGTACAATAGGAGTATTGGACTCGAGGCATATTTTGATGCGACTCACTAGTTTGGAGGACTATGTCCAATTATTATCAACAACAGCCTTCTATGTGAAGGCCAAAGAAAATTATTGGCAGATGAGAACCCTGAAGTGGGATCCGTGGTTCGAACCGGATGTGGAAACATCAATAGGAGGGGCATGGATTTCATTCCCAGATCAACCCCCTAATTTCTTTGCAAAGGAAGCAATCTTCTCAATAGCTACAGTAGTGGGCACACCTCTAACGGTAGATATGGCAACGAAGAATCAGACGAGACCCAGTTGTGCTAGGATCAAAGTTAAAGTGGATCTAACAGCTAAATTACCACAAAGGGTGAGGATTACAGAGGAGGATGATCATACAGGAGCCATTAAGTATAAGTGGATTAAGGTACAATATGATTATATGCCCAAATGTAAGGAATGTTGCCTACAAGGCCATGATGAACACAATTGTTGGGTTTTGAATCCAGAATTATATGATACTAAAAGTAATGATGAAAACAAGAAAGAAGAGGAAGGAGATCGCACAATAATAAAAACAAGAACTGATGGAGAACCATATAGAGTATTGACAAGTGGAAAAGTGGTGGGGCAGAGGCAGCATAAACAAGAGTGGATGGTAAGAAGAAGAAATAAATACAAAAGAGATAAATATGGTCACATAGAAGGGGTGAATGAAGTGCACGTTGAGAATTCCTTTGATACATTGGAAACTTTGGAAGGAGAAATACACGAGCAGAAGAGAGAAGAGGAAGACACCAAAAATAAGGAAGAAAGTACTAAAGAATGGGTGGAGAAAAACTTCGTTAAGACAAGCACAGTGCAAAAAGAAAAAGAAGTAACAGAGATAGTAGAACGAGCACAATCAAACCAATGGGGAAAGAAAACAGGGAGATAGAGAAGGATCGGAAGAAGAAGGCATCACAAGAAGAACATAGTATGCAAGAAGAAGAGGGGAAGACTGAGATGGACACGGAAGGGACTTTGGTAATATATGAAGCCAACAATGATGAAGTCCTCCCACTAGCAATGGTGAAAGACAGTCGGGAAGAAGCACATGATACTACTGAGATAATTAGAGACAAAGATGATTTGAGTCATAATATTTCAAAGGTTACCATAGAGGGGGATTTGTCACCGCAGCAAGCTGGAAAGTTGAAGGAATCCCACACAAAACCGAAGAAAAAAGGAAGAGAACTAAATGCAGATCAGGCATCATCAAGTCTAAGAGAATGATTATCAAGAATTCAAAATATCTATGAGAGCTCTTATATGGAATATAAGGTCAGTGAATACTCAAAAGGCGTTCCCTAGACTAGTGAATATGCATAAAATAAATCAATTTTATTTTGTGGGATTAATTGAACCATTTGAAGATAGTCAAAATCTGGAAGAATTTAGACGAAAGCTAGGGATGAAACATGCTGCAGTGAATACGAATGGAAAAATCTGGGTCTTCATAGATGAATTTATTGATTATGAAATTGTTAGAGATGAGGAACAAATGCTAACTCTCAAATTTCATAATCAAGGATTCGACAATGAGGTAATAATATCACTGGTATATGCTAAATGTACTCGAGGAGAAAGATTGCAACTATGGGGATCAATGGAGGATCTAGCAGATAGTATATGAGTGTCATGGCTGGTCGGAGGGGATTTCAACGTGATTAGTAGAGAAGAGGAAAAGCTAGGGGGTCGACCTGTTACTATAGGAGAAGTCAGGGATTTCAACCATTGTACTAATGTATGTAATCTAGAAGACCAAGGATACAAAGGAGGAAAGTACACGTGGTGGAACGGTCGAACTGATTTGGAATGTATTTTTAAAAGGTTGGATCGCGTTCTTTGCAATGACAAAATGCAAAATACATTCCCTCTTATAGAAGTAGAACATTTGGTGAGAAGTGGGTCGGATCATACGCCATTATTAATTACATTCAAGAACAGTAATGCGAATGTGGTGAAACCTTTTAAATTTCTAAACTTATGGTTGAAGGAGAAGTCCTTTAAGGAGGTGGTCATTCAGAATTGGAAGGCGGACTTTGAAGGAAATCTATTTAGTTTATTCCATTATAAACTAAAAAAGATGAAGAAAACGCTTGCACAGTGGAGCAGGGAGACATTGGGCAACATCTTTCACGAGATTACTACTCTTGAGGAAGTCATTAAAGTAAAGGAGATGCAATTTAAAGCAGATCCCTCTGAAATTAATAGGGAAAATTTACACAAATACCAAGCTGAATTTAAGAGGCACTTACACAGGGAAGAGGATTTCTGGAAGCAAAAAGCTAGGATGGAGTGGTTTAAGGATGGAGAAAGGACTACAAAATTCTTCCATACAATTGTGAAAGGGAGAAGAAAGAGATTAAGTGTCACTAGAATCCAGAATGATGAAGGGGATTGGCTAGAACAACAACAGGAAATTGCAGATGCAGCAGTAAATTTTTACAAGAGACAATTCACTAAGCAGGCAGACCATACAGATTATGAGATGTTGAATGAATTACCTAACATGATTACTGAGGAGATGAATGAGGAGTTGCAATGTATGCCAACAATAGAGGAGGTCAGGACGGCAGTGATGGATCTAAACAAAGATAGTGCAGAGGGGCCAGACGGAATGACAGGGGCTTTCTTTCAACATACATGGGATATCATTGGGAAGGATAAATACAATATGGTTAGAGCTTTCTTTGGAGGGGAGGAATTGCCAAGATTCACCACTCACACTAATATAGTTTTTATCCCTAAGAAAGTAGATGTCAATAAGTTCTCTGATCTAAGACCTATATCATTAAGTAATTTTGTGAATAAAATCTTTTCTAGAATTATTCATGAAAGACTTAAATGAGTAATTCTAGGGATTATTTCCCCAGAACATGCAGGTTTTGTTCAAGGAAGAATCATAGCAGAGAACGTACTACTGGTGCAAGAAATTGTGGCAGAAATAAGGAAGAGGGCAAAGGCACCAAATTTGGTCATTAAGTTAGATATAATGAAAGCTTATGACAGGGTGGATGGCTATTTTTGACCAAGGTACTTCGAAGATTGAGTTTTGGGGAGAGAATCATTGACATGATATTCAGATTAATCAGCGCAAATTGGTACTCGATCCTTCTTAATGGCCAGCCTAAGGGATTCTTTCAATCCTCTAGAGGACTGAAACAAGGGGACCCACTCCCACCCACTCTATTTATTCTGGTAGCTGAAGTCATGTCTAGGTCACTCAATGCTCTAATGAAGAGAAAGGATTTTAAAAAAATTGAAATGCCAAGAGGAAGTAGGCAATTAAATCACTTAGCCTTTGCAGATAATATGATCATACTATGCAAAGCGGAAGTGAGAACAATGCAACTGATTACAGAGACTATAAGAAAGTATGAAGACGTATCAAGGCAAAAAGTAAATAAAGAGAAGAGTGTTATTTTTTTACATAATAATGTAACAGGAGGTGATGCAATAGTCGCAGAAGTGGCAACATGTATTTTGAGGAAGGAATTTCCGTTCACATATCTTGGATGCCCAATTTTTCATAAAAGAAAACATAAGGCATATTATAATCTGATGATACAAAGAATTGGGGCAAAGATTCAGGCTTGGAAAGGAAAATTGTTATCTTATGGGGGCAAAGTTATCCTTATTAAACATGTATTACAGAGCACTCATATTCATTGCCTATCATTGATGAACCCGTCGAATAATGTTCTAATGCAGGTGCAGAAAATGATGGCCCAATTTTTTTGGTCCAGTTGTATAGGAGGAAAAGGAAGGCACTGGACAAAGTGGAGCAATCTATGTGTTTCGGAGAAAGAAGGAGGGTTAGGAATTCGACTCATGACTGACATTTTAATGGCTTTGGTTTGCAAACTATAGTGGAACTTATGAACTAAGCCATCATTATGGAGTGACTATATGAGAAACAAATATTGTAGGAACACTCATGATAATGAAGTTATATGGAAAATTGGTGGTGAAGGCTCACAGGTGTGGAAAAAAATGCTTCAAGCACGTGAGCTAGTTGAGCATCAAATTCTATGGAAATTGAAAAATAGGGCAGTCTAGTATGGCATGATAATTGGACAGGATTAGGGGATCTATATACCATTACGGGGGAGAATTATGAATGGGATGAGACCTATCAGAAGATGGCTGACCTAACCAAACAGGGTGGATGGGATATTGACATTCTAAATGATATCCTCCCGCAAGAATTGGTGAACCACATTCGACAACATATTCATCCACCTAACAATAATGTGGGGAACGATACACCTTGTTGGATGTTGGAAACAAATGGAATGTTCTCGATTAAATCAGCATGGCAGTATATCAGACATAAACAAGTTCCCAATAGAATTTATAAGTGGATGTGGACAATGGGAATACCTTTTAAAATGGCTTTTACAATGTGGAGACTATGGAAATTCAAAATTCCGGTGGATGATAGAGTGAGGAGATGGGGATTAGAAGGTCCATCTAAATGTTGGTATTGTGATAGGCCTGCACAAGAAACACTATCACATGTGTTTCTAAGATCCTTTGTTGCTAACAGAACTTGGTCCTATTTCTGTTCTTTTGCAGGTTATAGCACGGAAGGACTTAACTTGAGAGAAGTTATAATGTTGTGGTGGGGAGCAGAATTTAAAAAAGCTATGAGACCATACTATAGAGCTTTGCCCAGCTTTATCATTTGGGAGCTATGGAGAAGAAGGAATAAAATGAAGCATGAGGGAAAAAGGATTTTAGTGGCAAGAGTTATACACAATGTCACCAGAAGCTTATTCGTGATGTTGCAAATAAGAAAGCCAAATATGACAAGATCCAGTGACTGGCCAGGAATGATAAGAGAAATGGAAACATACTTTCCTAAAATGAAAGTCAAGAAGGTATTATGGGAATTTCCACCTGAAGGATGGGTAAAATACAACACAGATGGGGCTTCACGGGGAAACCCAGGTCTGAGCTCTTATGCTTTCTGTTTAAGAGATGACAGAGGAGACATTCACTATGCAGAAGGAGCTACTTTGGAGAACACTACTAACACAGTTGCGGAAACTAAAGCGATTCTAGAAGCATGTAACCATACCAAGAAGTCACAGTATGATAACATAATCATTCAGATGGACTCATTGCTATTGTGCAAGGTACTAGAAGGTACGTGGGTTGTTCCATGGTTAATTTCAGATATGGTGGATGAAATCAAATCATGCATGCAGGGTAAACATCATGTTTTTCAGCATATAATGAGGGAGGGAAACAAGCTAGCAGACTATCTAGCTAATAAAACCATTGATCATGGAGATTTCAAATATACAAACTTTAATAGAATGGAAGTGCAGGGAAGAAAGATCATCAACAGTGATAAACTAAAATTCCCATACTTAAGAGTTTCACCAATAAAGGGATAAGGGGACAGGGAAACCTCAGCTTATTGATGATCCACAACAGAAGGAACCGAAGACTACTGTTCATCCAAAGAGGGAACATCATCCTAGGGGAAAGTGGCAGAAACGAAGGAAGAAAGACAAGGAGGATGATGCGGATTTCTGATTTAGGAAACCTACCTAGTTTTTTGACTGAACTAAGTTGGGTTTGGACTTTAGGAAAAGAGGATTAGAGTTTATTTATTTTCGTTATTTGTTCTCGTTATTTGTAGTTGGGCTTGTGATGGGATTGGGCTTTGCCCGAGGAGGTGTATGGTGGTGTAATTTTCTCTTTCTAGTCCATTAATAAAATACCACATTTAATTTTTTTAAAAAGCAAAAAAAAAAAAAAAAAGAATTAACCCTATAATTTTCAAGGGAAACTTACATAAATATACTATATTAAAAAACTATTTACCATTTATAGCAATAGCATTTTTTTTTCATTCGATCACTTTTAATACATTTGTAATATCGTTTTAATACATATTACAAAGAACAATTTATTATTCACATATAATACAAGTTTTGTTGATGGATAATATATTTATCACACATGCTAATATACTTATAATACAAAGTGTCAATTTCTTACTAAACAAGCATAATATATTTTTAAAAACGGTTATAATACATATATATTACATACACAATTCAATTTTAATACATATTGCAGATTTTGCTATGTATTGCTATAAATGGTAATAAATAAAAAGTATCGCTAAAATCAGTAATTATTTATTAAAATGTACCAATTCAAGTAATTTTTCCAATTTTCAATTATTAAAAAAAAATAGTTTGTCCATCTTAACATTAGAACTGTCAATATGGGCTGGCTCACCCCATTTGGGCTAACCCATACAAGCTTTGCAATTTGACAAGCTAGGTCGGGCTAACCCTTTTTTTATGTGGACCAGAAAATGGTCGGCCCAGCCCACAAGTGTGGGTTACGGACTTTGCCGGGCAAGCCCTCTTTTTTTAAAAGTATATTTTTTTTATAATTTTTTAAATTAAATTATAATTTAAAAATATTATCATAAATATAGACTAGTGTTACTACTTGTTAATCAAATACACAAAAAAAATTATCTATATAATATTTATTAAGTTTGATTTTAAGTAAAAACATAAATAGCTAATTAGAAATATTAACCTAATTATTTTTCAATGATCATAATAAAATACAAAAACTATGATAATATTCCACAGACTATGGCCTATGTACTGATTCCCTAAAAATTTTAGGAACTTTATCTTATTGGCCTATGTACTGATTCCCTAAAATTTTTAGGAACTTTATCTTATGTAGTACATATTTTATAAACATAATTTGTATTTAAATTGTACTATTTCAAACTTTAAACATATTTTGAGTGTAGACTCCTGTTATTTTTAATACTCTATTTTATTTTTATTGTTTAATTAATTTTTATTTGGCCCACGGGCCGGCCCTATCCATATTTCTCAAGCCCTACAAATCGACATGCTTATTCAGGCCGGGCTAAAAAACCCTTTTCTTAAATGGGCTCCAAAAATTGTAGTTCAGCCCTATCAAATCACGGGTTAGGCCAGGCCGGTCCAACGGGCCTAGCCCATATTGACAGCTCTACTTAACTTGAACCCTATAAAAAAAAATTACCAAAAAAATGGCAGTTTCCCCTTCTTGAATTAAACCGTAACAAAAATTCTTTCTAAAATTGTTTGCATTATCAATTTAAATTAATTCAAATTTAATATATTAATAGTTTAACGGAGTATATGAACAAGAAGAAGAGGAAAATATGTGAAACTTTTTGAAGAAAACTATTGAGTAAGGATATATTGTTTTTAATTCAAATATATGAAATATGATTTCACTAACCAAAAACAATATGGTCATGCTTCGCCTGTTGTTTGGCTAAGTGCAAACACAAAATTAAAAATGAGATTTTGTAACACCTACCAATTTTATTTTTAAAATCTAAATCTTTCGTCTTAAGTATATAAGTTTGAACCGGGTGTTGTTCTACTTGTGCTTATTTGTTAAAGGTCATTCCTATGTGTGGAAAGTGCATTGAAAGTGGTTAAGGGTTATAAAAGACCTCTAGTACTAAGTCGAGTTCAAAACCTTCCTACCGGCTATGTTTTTTGCATTAGTTTATGCAAGGGTCAACTTCAAACGGCCATATCTCTGAGCATATAATGAATTAGGCGGACCATATCCTATCAAATTAAAGGTCTATGAATCTTCTTTCCAATGCAAACAAGTTTCCATCAATCAAAGTTTAGAGTAAAACATTTTGACTGTTTTACCAAAGACTATCCCAATAGAGTTTTCAGAGTCCAACAACTACGAACTACATTTATCAATCGTAAATTGAAAAATGAACCGTAGTTTGAATTCTTAAAATCAACTTCAAAAAGTGATTTTTATGGTCTGATTTTCACGGACCCAATTACAGGTTGTAAAACTATTTGTGGGATGTAATTTGGGCCTGTAAAATGAAGTCCTGAAACTTGTTTTTGAGTATGATTTCTACATATCTGATTATAGGTCATAAACTCAATTATGGGTAGTAACTTGGGCCCATAAAGTGAACTTCAGAAACTTAAAATTTCAGCATGCCTTCCACAGATGGGGTCTATGGTCCGATCAAACCACGGACCATAGATGGTCTCGTGAAAGGTTTTGGACAGCTTCTTTATCGGCATTGTTTTGTGGAGGAGTCAGTTGCTATTTTGGTCAGAGATGTGCAATGAGTGCGTTCGAGAGCCATTTCTATTGTTGAGGCCTAATTGAGGCATCATCTAGTCGAGGAGGCTACCTAGGAGATCAAGCATGAGATGCGTGAGCAGTTTCCCCGCTTGTTTAAGTTTCCACGTACTTCTTGACTATTTACTTTCGTGGATGAAACTCCTTTTTAGTAGTGGATGTTGTAATGAGCCCTCTAAGTCTTTTTCTTCTTTTTGCATTCCTTTCGGCATTTAGAGTGTTCCTATAGCTATCCCAACTTATTTATGACTTCTTGGGGTTGACAGTTCGATTACATAGTCATTCTTTTGGCTTTTATGAAAGTTTTCTTGTTTTGGAGCTTTGGAAACTTGAAAGGTTTTCTTCTGTCAAAAGTTTAGGAAAATGACATCATAATGCAATTCTGATAGTTCCGTTAATTCTGAAACATCGAATTTTGTCTAGAAGGATCTTCGGTGTGGATTCCAAGGATTATGGGCTCATTCCAAGTCCCCGTATTGATTTTAGAATAAAATAAAGTTTGGAAGTGGGATCCACTTTTCGTCGAGATGATCTTGGTTGGAAGTTTTGACATCTCCATTGAGTATAGAATAGTGAATTTAGTGGGGTAGCATATCTCATTTGCATACACATGATTCTGAACAAATCTCGAGCACCTCGTCAGGGATTTGTGACTTGAAGTTCTAGGTGATGCACCAGCACCATGTGCAGGTTAAATCCTTCATCGCTATGGCGGAGGGCACGGTACCTGGTCATCGCAGTTGTGTGTCTTCCTAACTTCGATCGCAATGGGCATTTTATGTGAGGTTGACCAATTTTGATCACCGCGATCGCGAGGTTTGACCTTCGAGTCACGGTGATCATTTTGGCTGGTTGTCGTGACTATGACTCTAATATCCGTGATTGCGATGAGTAGTTTGACTGGTCTTTTTAAGTAAAGACCACTCGTGAATCAACTCTCACTTCATATTTCAAATTGTGATTGTGGGAGTTATAGAGCTTCAATTTCATTGATTCAGTTGCATTGTATCAGAATTTTGCATGGCTACATATTGGGGTCATTGGGAGAGTGTGGGTAGTGAGGTTTTGTCATTCCCCAAGACTATTCCCTAAATGTGACACGATGCCTAGAGCCATAAATGACCCCAAGCTAACCTCGTGGCATGACATGATACTAAGATAGCATACATAACTGAATAAACTGAAAAACGGATAAAGTCTCAAATAACTATCATATCTGAAAGAGAATCTGACACAAAACAATATACACAAAATCTACTAATTGTCTGAAAGCCTCTACTCAAAATGAGTTGCTAGGACAAGTCCATAGCTAACTCTAAACTTTCTGAAAACTGAAGTAAAGTAGTGAATGAAATCATAGGGTTGTCCTCTAATAGATGAGGACTCACCAACACAAGCATTTGCAAAGATGATCAAATTGGTACAACCCGTGACTAATGAGGAACGTTAGAACATATATTATGAAACAATATAGGCAAAAAAGTATGCGGTCAGTATTTGGAATGTATTGAGTACGAGAAAAATGCATAACATGGTATATGAACGTGATAAGTCTGTAAAACATGCTAATGCAATGACTAAGTAAACCAAACATGCATGAAAACCAATGATCTTATTTGAAATACATATAGTACAAGGTCATGCAATAACTGAAAGTCATATCATATCGTGTGAGATATCATTAACCGATATAAATCATGTGAGCTATGATATGGAGTTTAGTGTACTACTCCTACACTAAAAAAAGATTGTCTTATTTACCAAACCATGATATATGAGCTAAGGTGGATCCACTAGCTAATGTATATCTAAGACAAATCCTACAGTGTCACGTAGTTCTAGGGCTTAGGAATTGCTACTAAAGGTCCACTAACGCTAAATGAAAACTTTCATTCCAAAATTCCACTCAATGCTAAGTATACTCCCAATGAAAACATGCATAAATTTGGAAAAAGTAATAATTTGATAATACTGAAAATATGATAGACTATTGAGTAGCATCTAAATCATGATAATTGAACATAATCTGATCTAAATCACGATAATTATATATATTGAGAGATGCTTTAATAGGAAGCATCACAATTCATGAAAATTCTAATAATCTGAGACATGCATGTGAAAATAGCATGATTATGATCATGGAAATACTTGCATGCTATGAGATCATGAAATACTCATTGAAAACATGTAATTAAGATAAATTAATACAAATTAAGATCAACCATGAAGAAGAAATCAAAATTCAATTAGAACCCATGAAAATCACATAAACCCTAGTTTTGGAGAATTCATAACTTAAAGAAATTAGAGCTTTCTTAGAACTCGAGTGAAGAAGAACCCATTGGTGAAGTTCTCACATACCTTGATTGAAACCATAGCTTGAATTTGGAAGAAGAGAATTGAAGATTGAAACCCTTAATCTTGCCTCAAGAGAGAAACTTGGAAGAGAAGAAATTGATTTTAGGAGAATAAGAGTGAGTGGGGAGGTTAGGGTATTCAGGAATCAGTTATTTCCTCTTAAAATAGGCCAAAACAACATATAATAAGAATTAAAAGACCGAGAAAAGACTAAGAAGTCTTTGATTTAAAACTGCTGAATGTCATTTCCGGACCCTTTCTACGAATGGTAGAATAGTCCACGGACCGTCAAAGGTCTCGTAGAAGGTAGGGGTAAAATTCATGAGTTTCAGAAGTTTCAAGGCTTTGGTTTACGAACCCACCCACGATGCGTAAACCTTTTTCACAAGCCTTAAAAATCCTTTGTCCTGATCAAGCAAACTTTCCAAGTATAAGAAATCTGGTCTACGGTTCATAGAATCTTTTATGGACTGTAAAGCACGCCGTAAACCCTGATTCTCAAATACCATTTTTGAAGGCCACTTCACGGGTGACATTTACAGTCCGTGAAGCTTTGTACAGACTATAAAGTCTTATGTAAAATCCAAAACTGCAGACTTCAACAAATCCTTCTACATTTTTTTGATTTTCTCTGAATTACGCACATTCGAGGTGTTACAGTTTTTTAGGTAAATTTTTGTTTTGAAGGACTGCCCGGGCTCCAAAATGGTGTTTTGGTGTCATTTTCTTGCATGAGTTGTAATTATGTGTTTTCAAGCTTGTATTGTGCCTTATTTTGGGTAGAGTTTAATAAGATATTTAGGATCCTTTGACATAGTCAATTTTAAGATTTTTGATGTGGGTCCATAATTCTATTTTATTACGATTTTGGGTCTGTTTCCAATTATTGCGATTTTAATGTCTAAACATTCATTTTGATGTTATGTTCTTTTTTAATAGAGTGGTAGCAATCAGAGGTTGTTCAGAAGGACAAAGCTCTAGAATCATGATTTTGGAGCGCGTTCAGTCTACGTTGAGGTACACTACGGCTTACAAAACTTTAGATTGAGCTTATCATTGTGAATTCATGTTTATTAGCTAGTTTTGGGATGAGTATCTAGATTTTATCATGTTTAGCTATTCGAATCCATTCCTTAGGCCTTATTTTTAGGCTTCAAGAGTTCAAGCATGCTTATTATTATTGTTGTGTGTTTATGTCTTGCTCTGTAGCTTACATATAATTGTTCATTTTGCTGTTAATAGGTTTTTATTGGCGTTATCCTAGGTTTAGGCTAGTGATTGCCTTAGACTCTCATTTTGGAGTTAATAGGCCTTAGAAATTCTCTAACGTCGCTTCAGATGACTTAGCTCCATGTAGACTGATATAGCAGACTTGGGTATGATAATGTGATCCTTAGCTAGGCACCAACTCAATTCTTATGATCTTTCGTCCATAATTTACCCTTGTGATCGACTCGGACATGTTCATGGATGTTTTTTAAGCCTTTTTTGGTTGTTTAGGGTTGGGTCTTGGATTTGGAGCTGGAGCAGGTTCCTGACAACTCTAGAGATGGTTCCGCTATATGGTATGGATTAGTTGAGAGATAGTAGAGGATTTTGGAGTAATTGGAGGTCTTTTTTCATTGTTCGAGGTCTGTGTACAATCTTATCCTCCTAGGTTTGAGGCCCTTGTGTACCTTTTTTTAGCCAGGTTCTAGGCCCTATCATACATTCTTAGTCATGGTTTGAGGCTTTGACTCATACTTTTTGGCCTTGGTTTGAGTCCGCGCACACCTCTGTTAGTTGAGTTCGAGTTCGAATCATGAATTGGTGGTTCTATTTGGTTCTTGGGTTGTCGTTACTGTGGTTCGAGTCCATGGATGGTCGTGGCAATTCTGGAAGTATTCTTAAGCTTAGTTAGTCGTTCCTTAGCTCTTCTGTGTACCCATCTAGATTATGGGGATCTGTTTGAGTTATTTACTTGCAATTTTGCGCACAAGTGTACCTTCTGAGCTTATGAGGTCCAATTAGATTTTAGTTAGCTATTTATTGTACTGATTAATCTGTCATTGACTCATGTACTTCGTAGTTAGGTTCTCCATACAGCTTCATTATATGACCTCTTGTTGTTTTCCTTCCCCTTTTTCATTATTATTTTTAGCTTTTATAAGCGACTTTGTTTTCTTAAAGTGTTGTGGGTTGATTACTTTATTTGTATCTTGACTAGCTCAAAGAGTTGAATATGATAGCTTACTGTTTTACTCCTCTTTTATCGTGTCTACCGGCTGAAATATCTCGTCTTAGTTTCCATGTATATTTGAAGCATGTCTCTTTGATTGATTTACCTGCATCTTAGTGAAATCACGGGTTGTCTATAAGTTGATGAGATTTGCAGCTTTGATTTTACCACTCGGGGTTATTGTCACTCCATTTTCCTGTTAGGTTTCTAAACTATCTTGTGATCGCATATTGTTATGGTTTGGTGTTTTCCTCGTCTTAACTGGTTCACTATTCCGAGGTTATCTTGAAGGGCCTATTTAAGCTCGAATTTAGCTTCACAAGTCAATCCATTTTTTTTAGTTCTTGATTGGCTATTTGTTGTTTAAACATAAAGATTGGTTGTTTGTTTAGTATTTTAATTTCGAATATTGGCAGGCCATTTTGATGATTAGACTTCCTCTTGTTTCCCCTAACTTCTTTAAGTTTGCTTAGTTGTAATCACTGTTTGTATATTTTGAATCGTTCATGTTTGTTTGATTCAAATTCTCGTCATTGTAATTGTAGTCTTCTCCCACTCCGGTTCCCTGTTTATTTTGATTCGAAATGAGTGAAGTCTTTAAATTATAGTTGTTGCATTTGAGTTTAGTTAATAGTGATGTTTGGTTGTTATTGCTTATTGTCTTTTGGATTATAATTGTATAGTGATATTTCATTGCCTAAATTACTTGTTCCCTGTTGCAATTAAGAGTTGGTTGAGAATTATTTTTACTGTTCTTGTGCTCTTTCAGATTTTCAGACAAATGTCATAGGCATTTTTATGTCTTTTTTTTTCATATTAAATCAAGAATTGTTACTTACGATATTTATTTTTATGTTTGCATGTAAATTTGCCCGAGTCCTCATGGACTCTACCTCCTCTCCTTGCATTTTTTCATTGGGCCACGGAGGCCCAAATTTGCCTTTATCGAGTCAGCCTCATTTCTGAGTTAATGATATTGAAGAACAGGTCCTTGGAGTTGATGTGCAGGCATTCAAAGCGAATTAAAGTGCTGGATACACACAATATACAACGATATACATTAGCCGTAGACGTATATTGCATTGAAAATGAGCTAAAGATCCCTAAAATCCAGCAATTGTATTTTGTTATAGTTCGGTCAAAAGCCTATTTATTTTGACTATTATCTTGTTAGTGTATGACATGTGGAAATTGGGCCTATGGCCCAAAGAAAAATTCAGTTTTTTTTTATGTTAATCTAGGACATATACCAAGTGTTGGGCCAAAGGCCCAAAAGGCAGAAATCAGGCCCAAGTATTGGCCCAGGGGGACAGAAAACCAGACTTGGGCCCAAATCATTCCTTCTTTATTTCATTTTTATTTAATTATTATTACATGATTATTTGTTTAGTCATTTTTAAGGTTTTTCCTAAATCAATTTCCCAAAGGATGGCCATTTCGAATTAATTATCTTTTTTTTCAAGATTCAATAAGTACTTGCTTTCCCACTTGACTTTTAAAAAACCATCTTAAAAACATTTACTTAGTAATATTTTCTTATTTCCCTTCCCCCCTTGATTGTTTTGAAGTCTAAGTTTGTTTATTTTCTTAATTTAATTAAGTCTGCCTATTTCTTAAAAATAATTAGCAAAATATTTTAATTACTGGATAACCGCAAGTTAGCGGACGTTTTAGGTACTTTTCAAACCCTTCCTAAAAAGTTAATATGAACCCTGAACCCCCTCGTATTATTTTCAATTGATTTTCTCTTTTGATCTTTTGAAAATTAGTTTTCTTGTTTTTCTTACAAAATTAAGTGGCGACTCTAATCAACCCTTGAACCATTTTTCTTTTAAATTAAAACAAGTACGAACTTATACACAATTCAAGAATGGTTTGGGTCTTAACTTAGAAATTTTTAGAGTGTTACAATATCTCCCCCTTGGGATCATTCATCCTGGAATGATGGTTAAACTGAGAATGGAGGGGAAAAGAGTTACTAGCACTACCTCTCTTGACTTCTGAGCTTGCCTACTAACATAGGCGGAATTGATTGATACTAATAGTTTTGAAACTGGACTAGAGTACATAAGTCATAAACGATATGAGTTTGAACATAGTCACACTCTATCTTAAATTATTTGACATGAAACAAAGATGTCTGGGTACGAAGTAAGAATAGAACTACTATGCCTTAAGCGATAGACTGATAGCTTTCAAGTTTAGCAACACTTTCTAACCTGCTCTTTAGGAATACTACTCATCATCACTATCACTAACACAACTGAAAAGGGATCACTGAAAAAGCTTAGAGCGAAAGGTCATAAGCACGATTCATTCAAGAAATCTGATGTAAGAATATGAATGACGTAACATTATGTTGCTTGCCATTGAGAATAAATCATGAATTTACGAGACTGAGCATACTATAAGACATGAGTTCTTATATGAATAGGTTCATATTATGAGGCTCATATCCATAACTTTATGGAGTAAGATTGAGATCAATGGAATAAAGTCTTTGCCCCTCATTCTGGAAATTGAGCATAGATGTGAATCTATTTGAAGTGTATGAGCATAGGTCATAGACACAATTCTGATATTAGAAACATCAACAGGATATTGTAATGATTGAACTTTGAGGAATACACTAGAGTATGAATGGATTGATATAACACTATAACTCTTTCTGAACACATCACTATCTAATTCTTAATATTTGACTTGGTTTCTCATTTTATCATCTCCCCCTTATGTATGAAGTAGATACTTTAAAGTTATGGATATATTCTATCATCTCTAAATTAGTCTATATTTATTTTACTCTAATATTGGGACATGCTAATCCCATGTCTACAGAACTCTTCCTGTGCAAATACTAAGATTCCTTATAGGACTTCTTTTTAAGTTGCTTTTTTTAAGTTGCTTCTTTTAACTCTTCCTGCTTCTATAAGAGTGTTTTCTATAATTGTTACCCACATTGGCTTATAAAATCACTTAATCTAACTCTTAATAGTCTGACTTCTCCTTCTTAGCCCATTAATATCGTCCTTCCAAGTTCATATCTACATGACTGGAAGGAAACTTGAACTATATTTGAACGGCTCATCATTGGCAACATATAGTCCCTTCGGCCAAACTCTTAAGGGTAATAAATAATACTTACATCAGTATACTCCATATTAATAACTCAAATATACTATCTAGGCACATATAGAAAGTCATAACTTAATTAGATCCTCGTCCGACTACATACGATCTCGGGTACACCCCTTAATGCTCTTGCTAACTAATGACTTAGCCTCACTTCATTGCTCTCATCTAAGAGTCACAATACCACACTTGTACCACTCACATTTATAGAAAAGTAACACCTTAGTTCCTCACCCAATTTATGTCAAACCTACTAGATCAGATCTTAAAACTAACATCATCACCCTCGTGTTGCCATCCCTTTTTTTCATGACACTCTCCTCAAATTCAAGCGTAGTGTCTAGTACTAAACATGGGCAGCAACCCCTTCTTATATACTACACTAACTTACAACTAGTATATAGAATCAATAGAACACTAGATCCTTAAAACCTCATGGCAAAATATTCGATCATTGTCTCATAGTTTATCTAATTGCAACCTATCAACATATTCTCTTTCACAACCTAAGTACTATTTACCAACTCACTATACACCATTCTCTAATTAGTTCTATAACCCTCTAAATATCATGGTGCTCCGACTTCAAAATTCTTAAGCCTAGATTAGATCTATCACTTCATGATTACTCTGCTCTTCTATTCAACAACTATACTTGATCTTTACTAACTCAATAACACATCGGTATAAACTCATTTCTGGTTAAAGTATACTAACTATTTCTCTATCTCCTATCATGAAATCCACACAAAATTATTATTCCTTAGCCTGCACATAAAGGAAAATTCCTCATTAATGACTTATTGGGCACATGACTGAAACAACATAAATTACTTCACCACTATGTTTCTTCCTTAGATTACTATACCTCTAAATGCATTCTTCTAAACATCATAACTCATACTATATTTCGGGTGAAAATTACTACACAAGAATTCCAGAACACACTCCTCTCATAAGGGTCTCATCTGAATAAAGTTTAGAGAAGAGAGTCTGGGAGTACATCTTGTTTTTGGCTCAAACGCACGATTCATATGAATAAGAGTGAATTCTTTCGAATCTAAACATCTAAGCTTACTCACAGGCTTCTCTCAAGCCCCTCTGCAGTCTCATGACTTTCTAAAGACTTTCCATGAAAGTAACTCATCGATAAGGATCTGGGCTTTGTTATTTCAACCAGCTTTAGTATGAGGGGCAGTTGAATGGATTTGAGAAACGCAAGAGTATGAATAAGTTCTTTATGACACAGTGCTAATGCACAATATAGAGTATGAAAGAAGGAAACTTTTTCAAATGTCTGTAGTCCCTCATTTATAGAAGCAGGGCCCTCACAACTATAAATAATATCCTATTAACACTACTTCATAGACACCCTAGGACACTTGAAATTTGTGCTCTAATACCAAGTTTGTCATGACCCGAGCCTACACCCTGGACGTAGCTGACACTCGAGAACCATTGTTGGTCCCTAAGCAAACCCTTGGCCTGCCTATAGACATAAGACTCAATATGATATGTGGAAGCCTTAAATAGATGAGAATTTAAATAATTTAGATTAAAGTTTTGAAACACTTATTGAAATACTTATCATGAATAAGTTCCAATAAAATCATCGGGAGAAAAACATAAAAACATCTGACTCTGCCTATCTATGAATCCTCTATTGTTAAGGAAGGATATTTGGACATAACCCACGACACCTCAATACAACTAAACAGAATATAAAAGTGGAGTCCTCTAGAAGGAAGCAAGGAGGTCTCACCAAAAGCTATCAACAAGTGTGAAGTGATCTCAACGAAGTGTCTGTTGATTATCCCAACCACCTCTATCTGCATCATAAGAAAAGATGAAGGTTGAATGACATTAGTACATTGAATGTACGAGTATGTAATATGGCTGAATAAACAAATAACTGAACTGAAGGACTGAAATCAACTCAACTTAATCAATACATGAACATGAAGTGAAAACCATTTAAGATTTAGAATAAGATATGCAATAAAAATGATATGAATATAATATACTTTACTTTGTGGGGAGTTTCTCTAATCGACAACGATTACTATGAGACTAGCAATGATACAATGTTTCACCCATGTTGCAAGGGCATCCTATACTTTGTCAGGGTATAGGATGATACTGTAACTATGGATCCATCTAATAGGCCTTCTCCGAGGCAGTGAAGAGTCGCACGAAGAATCAGTGTTATCTTATCCTACGCTGGTTACGTAGTTTATTGGGACTTTTAAGTTATAAAAGACTCTTACCCAATTCAGCCCTCGATACTACTCCCAAAATAATCGATATCAATTATGCTCAATCATCCTTTACAAAGAAAGGGACTATAACTTTGCTTTACTTTTCACTTTGCTCAATCACCCTTTACAAAGAAAGGGACTATTACTTTACTGAAGTACTTTTCAAAACATCAATCATAATTTCTTTCTTTTTTCTCAACTGTCAAATAGTACATATGAAACCATTTGATTTTTTCTTAAAAGACTCTGTTCAAAACTTGCATTCAAAACGTATACTTATGGATTTATCTTTCAAGTCCAAGATTGATATATAAAAACTGAAAACTCTTATACTTTTTTGAAAATAGTGTTCTCTTTAATTATAAAAAATGATACATTCAGAACCATTTAAGTTCCTTTAAACCCTTTTTCAAAATAACGTTTTTAAACTTTTCTCTTAAACTAACTTTAGTTTTAAATGTGCACTAAGACAAGTGATTATGTTCTGCATGAACTTTCAAAGGTAAATGGAGCCTATAGGAGCTAATACAGAGAAGGGAAACGTGGGCACAACTTAAAGGACTACACGTCGGATGAAACAAAGAAAAGAATTGGTCCAACAACCCTTGGCGTACTGCTGGCGCAAGGTGCCAGGCCCTGAACTTCAGTAGTCAGGCCTGGGCGCACTGGTGGCGCAAAGCGCCAACTGCTGAAAGTCAGCCTTGGTGCCTTCTTGGCACGCTGCCTCAGCATCCCCGACAAACTCAAGTTAAATTAGGACCCCAAATTAGTTTAAAATTGGGAAATTGTTCCTAAACTCTACCTATCTTTCAAACCCAAAATCAATAAATGAGAAACTTTCATATAATTCCTCTTGGAAACATAACATTACTGAATCAATAGGGTTCATGTGATGCTAAGCATGACCAACATTATAAGATTCTCAAAAACAAAGGAAATCAAAACCTCAAATGTTAATGAACTGAATTGAATATCAAGAACTATGAATGGATCCTTTAGGTGTGACAATTTCTGACTATATTGAGATGTAGGGAGTGAGGACGAACTAGTGCAACACTATGAATAGCTTTACATACATAGAAGAACGAATTTCTTGGCAGAATTGACGAAACTCGAAGAATGATTGAAACCCTAGATTTTCTCCTATTGGAACCTTGCTCTAATGACTTGATGTGTTAATGAATGTAAAAGAACTAATTAACACTTTCTAAGACCTTAATTAGTCAGGAAATCCGTTTAGGGTTTTTCTTGGAGGTAAAAAGACAAAAGCGACCATTTTTAATGTTTTTCCGTCAGCTAATTCGTCACTACACTGTATCAGGTTACTAAAATGGTCATAACTTTTTACTCTGAACTCGAAATGAGGCAAACTCAGTGGCGTTGGAAAGAAGAGTCAAAGACCTTTAATTTGATATGTCTTGGGCCACCTAATTCATTATGTGCGGAGATATATGATCGTTTGAAGTTGACCTATGTAGAATCTTACGTCAAAACTAAATCAGTAAGGAACTTTTCATCTCAACACTATGCTAGGGGATTCTAGGGACCGTAATTCATATACAAAATCATTCCCACATTAAAGAATTGACCTTAACACCTAAGAACAATTAAGAATCACCAAGTACGATGCAATTCAAGAATGATTTGGGTCTTAACTTAGAAATTTTCGGGGTGTTACAGATACACTCAATATGATTAAATTTTAAGATTGTGAGTTTGAATTATTAAGAAAAAGATTAAAACTTCTAAGGAGAAATGGAAAAAATGGAGGAAAATTTAGATCGAGTCGTGAAATATAAATTGTCATCATTCATCAAAATGAACCAGACGATCTTCAACAGAAACTGTAATGAAGAAAATGAGGAGACAATCTGAGAAATGGTAAACAAAAGAAAAGAAAAAGTTTTTTTTCTTTTTGAAATGAATCGGGTCGGTTAATTTAATAATTAAACTAAATTAAATTAATTAAAATGTGAGCATCACGCGCGTCTTACAAGATGAAAAAATGCGTCGAAATGTTATAATTACAAAGGTATTTAATACTTTGTTGGGGTAATAAAACGCCGCAAAATTAAGGTGTCTTTATAAAAATTCGGCACAACTTAAATCTTTCTCTCTTTTAAAAAAAAATATAAAGTCAAACATAAGGGACCGTTTGGTCTTTTTCCCCCTGATATCCCAAAGATTTTCCTCAAAATTGCAAGAGAAACACATAACATTGACTCCATGAATTTGGAGCCATTAGGCAGGCAGAAGAGGAGATAGGAAGGGACAGCAAAGAGCAGCCATGGCTTCTTGCTCCTCTTTGAACTTCACATCTATCTCCTCAAACCCCCAAAAGCTTCCTTCTTCATCAATATCTTCTCCTATTGTTCAGCGGCCCTTCACTTCCCACTTGTCATTTTCTAAATCTTCTTCCCTTCATTCAGATCAAATCCCAATCAGAACTCATTGCGGGAAACTTCCCCAGCCAAATGGTGCCGGTTTTGTGGTATTTCCAACTTCAAATTCCAACCCCATTTGAATATTTGAACTAATTTTGAGGTTTGAGTTATGATTGATACCTTTTTTGTGTGAATTTAGGTTCTTGGATGTTCTAGAAAGAAGGAACCTTTGAGGATAATGATATCTGGTGCTCCTGCTTCTGGGAAAGGAACACAATGCGAGCTCATCACCCAAAAGGTAGTACTTAGTTTCTATTCTCTGTGTAAAAGTTCTGATTTTTTCTTTTCCCAATGAGTTGGTCTAGAATTGTTGGAATTTTTTTTAGATGAAGCTGAAAAATGAATTATTTGAAATTGCTCTGGAATTGTTCTAATAGCATTTTTGGGGGAAAGAAATTAGTGCAGGTTGAAGATTTTTGAGTTGAAGTTAGAAAATACAAAATACAAGAGATAATGTCTAAATTATTTCCTATTACTTGTGAATTAAACTTCAACTTCCAAATAAAGGAAGGTCACTGCCCAAAACTGGAGGGCCTGTGACTGTGACCAGAACCTGACAAGCCTAGTGCTCGTAGAGCTAATACTTAACACTGTCAAATCTACTAATTGCAAGCAAACATTGAAGATCCATGCCTCCCATATGCAAAATGGAATACCGTGCGTTTCCATATAACCATGCAATATATGTACAAAACTGGACAACACCAAAAATAAGCCTCAATGAGAGGAATCGTTCAAATTTTATTCCATAAGTTTTAGATTTCTAACCAAAGGGATTCATGGAATTCCTAAAGAGTACATTGTAAAAAAATAGAAATGGAACATAGCCTGAGATGATTAAGGAAAGAAAATAACAAAAGAAGCGTCCACTGATCTAGTGGTGTTCAACTCATGGACTCTGATGTGATGTTTGGACCTTTTGAAATTCAAGGTAAATGGAGTGAGTGTACAAAATAGTGAGTCTCATAGACCACCTCTAAAAGTTGGGACAAGCTTTCTGAGAAAACATGCACTTGTATCAAATATTATAATTTAGGAAACTATAGCACCTTATACAATGTCCATTTTCAGATCTAGAGATCATATGAAAACTTATTTGAAACATAACCTATGCTCGTAGACCTTCAGTATTATCATACTTTGCTCACAAGAGCCTTAAAACATTGTAATGTTTACATTCTTTTCTAGAGAGGTTTTCTTCTAGAAACTGGAATTTAATACATCACAACATCAGATCCAATACCCACTCGATTGGTTAGGGAAGGACATCCCAGTATTTTGCAGTACAGGAGGGACCACAGATGCTAGGAAACTTACCTATGCACCACAGCGGGGACGCACAATTAGCTGCCATTATTATTGGAGTTCTTTAGATCTTTTAAACTACATAGGAACATGGGAATGGCTTAGATCCAGAGTAGGCCTTAAAAAATTCATTGTCTGCCAAATACTATATTTTTGAAGGAGATTCTTGGTGTCATAAACTAATAGAACTTACCCTATGCTTAGTCAGTTATCTTAAGAATCTTTATCTATGCCTTAACCCTCAGGACTTTGGTCTAGTGGTAAGAGCATGGGGCATGATATGTGGATCCGCACGACTTCAAATCCTGCCACAAATAAATGTTTGGTATTTAAGTAGAGAAGGGTAGAATGGCGGCCCATTATCCACTGAGTTTCAAACTGCGTGCCGGCAGATCCTCGAGGATTTCTTGGTTATGAAAAAAAAGGCATCTTTTTTTTTGTTAAACAGTATATCTGTTAGTAATACACAAAAGTATGTACAAATTACAATGAGGACCAGGAGCGAATGTGGACTATCCACACCACTAAAACAAGGACATCAAAGACTAAGCCTATCCTATTCAGCCTAAAAAGCTGGAGAGCACAACTCCAGTTTACAACTATCTGCCAGAACTAGGAATGGTAAAAAACAGAATACATCAGAAAGTTCAACAATGAAACTAAGCCGATAGATAAGGAAAACAATTTAGATCATGTAGTGCTTGCTTCCACTTGACTAGCCGTTCACCTCTGATGTGTAGATGTAGCACAATTTCCCTGCAGATGTGATCAACATCATATCTAGAGCTTTGAAATCTAACTTTATTCTTTTCTCTTCATATAAAAGCAGTGGCCATGGAAAAAACACAGCTAGCAATAGCACCAATTCCTGATTTCCTCTTGGCTTGTCGGCATGCCCATTGCACTTCAGCTCTTCAATCTCCAATGGCCCTGTTGTATCCAATCCATAGTTTTGACTAATTTAGCTTTTGTGTGCTGGTTGTTGCTTTCATCAATTGGTATGCAATTGTACAGTGGTGCCTTGCATTTGATTTTAGTTGCATCCTATACCCTCTGTGCTCCTCAGTACATATTCATGTGTGAAGAGAAATTGTGTCAATCCACTTTTGGTCGTGTGTGCAGTATGGTTTGGTGCATATTGCTGCTGGAGATTTACTGAGGGCAGAAATTGCTGCAGGATCTGAAAATGGAAAGCAGGCAAAGGAATACATGGATAAAGGAAAACTGGTACCAAATGAAATTGTTGTGACGGTAGGTTTACTTCGTGCTTTGCCTGCTTAAGTTAGTATGCTATATTTGTATATTTGTTGGAAACTGTAGTAGTTCACACTATCTTATTGATTGGTAATAAGTGGCTCCTTCTGCTGCAGATGGTTAAAGAGCGGTTAAATGGTTCAGATTCTCGTGAGAAGGGTTGGCTTTTAGATGGATACCCTCGGAGCTCTTCTCAAGCCATAGCACTCAAAGAATTTGGCTTCCAACCAGATCTCTTTATTCTTTTGGAAGTGAGGTTCTGCTGTTGCTATGTGCCTCATGTTCTTTCATTCTTACAAAACTTAGACTCTTAGAGAGATACTTTTACATATTTGAGATTTCTTGACCTTTCCTTTGTTTCTCTTGCAGTAGAATTTAACCCCAGTAAATTTCACTATAAAATAACCTTCATTCTGTCACAAGTTTTATTGTGCATATAGGTACCTGAAGAGATTCTTGTTGAGAGAGTGGTTGGCCGTAGGCTAGATCCAATATCAGGGAAAATTTACCATTTGAAGTATTCTCCCCCAGAGACGGAAGAAATTGCTTCTAGGGTTACTCAGCGCTTTGATGACACAGAAGAAAAGGCATGTGTAGTCCATGAATTAATCACCATTACCATTCTTTGTTTATCTTCCCAAGTACTTATTGCAGTAGGTTTGATGCGAAGCTTTTGATCAAATTCCTTAATGTGAACTCATCTGACTTTGAATCGACAGTTGCACTTGCCTCCCTTTTATCTCATTAGTTTACCTTTTAAATTAAGTTATCCTCCTTTTTAGCTTCGTCTCTCTTCCTCACAACTCCGTGCCCACCTCCCAACTCCCCCTCCTCCCTCTAAAAAAACAGTAAAAATAATTAGAAATCAAATAGGCAGTCTTTGATCTAAAAGGATCATTTGGACCTGAAAATTTTGCTGCTGTTTCTGCAATTTTTCTTTTAACTAAACCATTTTGTTATGTTCTCTTCTTATTCTACTTTCAGTTTATGTTTCTTTAAAGCCAAATGTTTATATTATAATAAGCTTAGTTTGTCTCTAATCATTCTTATAATTAACTTTTCAGGTAAAATTGCGTTTGCAAACTCACCATCAAAATGTGGAAGCAGTTCTTTCAATGTATGAAGATATCACAGTCAAGGTACTCCTTTTGCCACACTTCTTCTGGAAAAGTTGCTTCACCTTAAACTACAGAATGAAATTTCTGGATATGGAATACTGTTGAAATTTACATAGCTAATTAAAGCCACAGAAATTATTGCTTAAGATTTTTTGAGGTATTATGGTTCTGTGTTACCTTACTCAAATAGAAATACGGTATCATGATCCATGAATAAATTATGGATTCTCAATTATACATGTATAATGTTTGCTCTAAGAAATGGTGAAAAGTAATCAATGTTGATTCAAGTATACCGTAAATTTTGTCTTGCTGTCCTTTCTGTTCATTAATTAACTTTGGTAAGACAATAGAACGAAAACCTGCAATTTTATATTGGACAAGTAATTGGTAATTAGGCACAGAAAATCATTAGCTTTTAACTAATATTGTTGTGGTCATAATCTGCTATCTTCTGCAATGGATTTTGCTCTGCTGTCTGTTTGATTGATAAATGAGAAGCTTTTTCAGTTTTTTTTTTGATAAAACATCGTCTCAGCTGCATGATAGTGTTCTAACTACCACTTTCTCCACTGCCCTTGATTTATCCTAGATGCTCTTGTTTGTTGTTCTACTTTCTCAATGCAATTCTTATGTGTTCAAGTGTTTCCTTGCTTATTGAAGAATCTATTCGAGTTTCTTATTACTCAATATGTAAAATCTGGATATAGCCTTGAATAATTCATTGACTGACATCTTGCAATATCATAAGCCACTCCATGGAAAGAGTAGTTAGTTAACATGTCAACAATGTAACACTTTGAGTTTTTAGTTGTCCTAATTTCAAAGTTGCTAGTACATAATAAAGAAGAACTAAATGTATCTAGAGTTTATGGTCTTCAGTTCCACTCTAATTCTAGTAATGCACTTCTTTGCACATCATCGGTTAGCGAATGGAGTAGCACAATGCTCTATAACAAATATATGCACCCTGATTGGCATCATTACACTCAATAAAAGAACTAAGAGCAGCTAGAGCAATACCTTGCATGGTTTAACTTCAAACAGCCGAACCTCCCCCCACTTCCTCCCCACCAAAAAAACAAAAGAAAGATGAATCCTGCTCCTGGAACAACTTGTTCTAGGTACTTTGAATATGTAGGACGTAATGCCCTCAGGGCTTGGTTCAACAAAGAAAGTAGATAATATGTGATGTGGTAGAAACACAGCAAGAGTTTGAAATTTCCAAGGTATGGAATGCCTGAGGTGCTAAGTTGGACTAGGCATCAGTCCAAATCCATTACTTTCGCATTCTTCCTCACCTTGTGGCCTCGAAAATAAAAAATAATAAGAGGAGGTCGACAGTGAAGTTTTAGGGTACCCATAGATAGTAAATTCTTGAATCCTTCTCATATTGGATGAAACACAGCTAATCTCTCTCGATTTATACCAAACAACTTGAATATACTTATAGGTAAGGGTAGAAGCAAATCAGTGAATAGTCCTTCCCGTTCACTCATCTCTTTCCCATACTTGATCAAGACAAAACTATAATTCCTCTATTACCAGATGCGCGCATGAATTCTCATCTCCTAACCTTAAAAGGCAATCTGCTTTCATTCTCTTCTGAGTTATTTCGACTTTTAGGTGAACGGAAGTGGTTCCAAACAGGAGGTATTCACTCAGATCGATGGTGCATTGACACAGCTTCTAGAACAAAAGCAAGAAAAGTTGGGAACAGTGGCAGCCTAAAGGAACACAAAATATATCCAAGGCGAAGAAAAGAGTCTAATCATAGGGATGCATTTTGAATTTATCATGAATGTCATTCTTTATTGTCATTTCTCTTAAATTAATAATTATTATGCTGAAATATTCATTCATATTCATGTATAGATGAGATGAGATGAGAATAAGTAAAAAAAGAAGAAATTATTTGCCTGGTGGCAGCATCTCATGTTATTTTTATAACTCCCTCCGTCCCATATTATATGTCACCTTTTCCATTTGCACTTGCATTAAGAAATAAGGTCATTTTAGCCTTATTCCCTTATTTAATGTTTGCTTATGATAACTTTGTAATAAATGATGAAATGTTAGATTTCAAAAATATAAATGCATTTGGATGACTATTTAAATTTTAGAGTTTATTTTTGGAGCCAATTTTTTTCACCAATTGATCCAAAAAATTTAAAAAATCAAGTTTTTCCTTCCTCAATTTTCCTATATATTTTGTGTAAAATGTTTTCTTATATTTTTATATATAAATTCTTAAAGCAAACATGACAACATCACAAAATATTCAAATTCCATTACTTCAAATTGATCTAAATTTTCCTTTGAACTTTTTGAAATGTCATCTTCCTTGATAAAATTTGTTGAAGCTTCAACTTTTAAGATTATTTTTGAATTTTTTTTCATCTTTTATTTTTAATTTGTTTGTTGATATTTTTTTTCAAAATCAGATTTTATAGAATAAGTAGTGAATAAAGAAAGTAGTTAATTAATGAATGAAGTACTCTCCCAATGAAATTAATTACTTGTAGATTTCCTAGGTTAGTCAAAGTAAATACATTTTCAAGATTAATTAATTAATCTCTATCAAGGGTATAATGAGCAAAAGATGGTAATTTATGCATAAATTTTATAAAATGGCATATATTGTGGTCCAACTATATTTAGAAAAAGGCGACATATAGTATGGGACGGAGGGAGTAACTCTTTTGTATAGTTGGAGTTTTGTACAACAGTACTTGATTGTTTTTTTAAAAAAAGATTCAGTGGTTTTTTTTTGTGTTCTTCTGTCATCCAATCAATGTGAAAACTAGAAGGACATTGAGTTTGTACATGTTGGCACAGAGTCCTATTTTCAAACGAATTATTGAGTTGAGATGATAATTTATTAGGAAAACTATATGAATCTGTGTATTAAAGATTGTGTCTTCTTTTTCTTTTTTTTAACTTTTGGTTAAATAGTGCTTTCTTAAACATTAGTTTTTGTCAATTTCTTGCATTAAATGTGTTTGGTAGAAAGGAAAATGTTTTCTTCAAAAGCAAAGGGGTTTTTAACTTATTTTTTAGTATTCAGTAACAAAGCAAGAAAATATTATTTCAAGAGCATTTATACGTTATCTAGCAAAATACTATAGAGGTGGAATAGGATGGCAGTGGGCGTTTAGGGATGGCGGACGTTGGGGGGATTGAGTGGGTGAGAGGAGACAATAAACTTGGAACTTCACTTATGTAATTTTTTTTATTAATTTCATTAGGAAAGTCATTTTCCTCATTTTTAAGGAACTTGTGTTTTTTTAGAAAAAATATTTGACCAACCAAGCACATCCACACGATTATTTTAGAATTATTTTTCCTCTATATTTTAGGCATATTATATGGGGATAATTTCAAATATATACAATAAAGTAATTAGGTTACAACAAATATAGTCATGTTTTATTTACATAAAAAAATAGTTAAAAGTCATACAAGTATACACCGACTATGTATAGGGCTGGGCGTTCGGTCGGTTCGGTTCGATTTGTAAATTTCGATTCAATTTTTTCGGTTTTCGGTTTGGCAAAATATGAAACCAAACCAAACTGAAATAAATTCAGTTTGGTTCGGTTATTACAATTTCGGTTTGATTTTCGGTTTAACCAAATTTAATTAATGCGGCCTGTGGGTTGTGGCATCTGGATTATTTTCTGCTGGCCTGATTATAAACTGAACAAAATTTGACTTTCTTGGCCTTAATTTGTTTCACCAAGTCTCAACTTTCAACCATTCAAGTTGTTTCTTTGCAGTTAAACAAATGCAATGAGCTCCCAGAGGAATGAGGATACCATATTCAAGAGTCAAGACCCATAAATCAACAAGTGCTGGACAGTGGACACCCTTCTTTATAAGCACGTCACAACTCACAAGCCTTTTACTTGAAACTTACCATATCATTGACTAAAATATCTAAATAAAACA
>JAJOOR010013439.1:0-23712 GCA_036250505.1 Solanum acaule | reverse complement strand
TGCTACTGGAGGATAAATGTCAATCAGTCAGTGACTAAAAAATGGCCTTGGAAGCTAGTGTGGAAGACAAGAAGCCCATTAAAAGTAGCATGCTTTGTCTGGTTGGTCATAAGAAAAGCTTGCCTTACACATGAGGCATTACAAAAAAGGGGGATGCAGTTTTGCTCAAGATGCTTTATGTGTGAGCAGAAAGCAGAAGTAAATAATCATTTGTTCATTCACTGTAAAGCAGCTTCAAAATTGTGGAATATGTTTTTGTGTATACTAGGGGTTAGCTGATGCCAAAGACAACCATGGAGCTCCTTAATAGTTGGACAAGAATTGGCAACAAAGGGAAAAGTGAAGATTGGTGGAAGACTATTCCAGCCTGTATATGGTGGACTCTATGGAAAGAAAGGAATGCTAGGTGTTTTGAAGGACAAAATGATAGTTTTCAGAAGATAGAAATGAAATGCTTAATTCTTTTATTTTTTTGGTGTAAGCAAGAGTTGGTAGGGGAAAGCATAGAGATGGTCGATTTTAAAGGAAACTTGTAATTCTGTATGGCTTTTTGAGGGTGTGCCCACCACCCTGTGGGATGTAAGTTTCCAATTCATCACCCCTTGGATGATGAATTTTTTGTGAATACAAAGTTACCCTTATCTAAAAAAAAAGTCCTCTTTCTGCTGGAAAAAAACCTACGGGTTCTCCATTAACAAGGATGGAGAACCTGGTGGTTTTAATACAAAAGTCTATCCAACCGAGCCATCTATTTCCAAACCCCATTTGTCTAAGAGTGTTGATTAGGAACTTCCAATTTAAATGGTCATAGGCTTTCTCAATATCCAACTTGCACATAACCCCCGATACATCTCCTCTAATTCTAGTGTCAATACACTCACTAGCAATTAAAGCGGCATCCATTATCTGTCTGCCTTTAATGAAGGCCATCTGATGTTTGTTCACAAGCTTGCTTATCACCCCCTTCAATCTTTCTGCTAGAACCTTGGCTATGATTTTGTACACCCCTGTGATCAAACTAATTGGTCTAAAATCTCTCAGATCATTTGCCCCCACCTTCTTTGGAATCAAAGCTACAAATGTAGCATTAAAACTTTTTTCAAATTTCTGATGAGTGGAAATTGTGGAAGGTTAACATTAAGTCCTCCTTTATAGTTTCCCAGAAAGTTTGAAAAAAAATCATTGTGTAACCATCCGGACCCGGTGCCTTGTCTGCTGCACACATTTTGATCCCTTCTAACACCTCTTCCTCTTCAAACCTTCTTGTAAGCCATTGTTGCTCCTCCATAGTAATAGTTTGAACATCAAAAATATTCAAATCTGGACGCTAACTTTCAGATTCTTTGTAAAGATTTTGGTAGAAATCCACAATGGACCTCATAATCTCCATAGAATCAGAGGACATTACCCCATCGATCATCAAAGAATCTATGGTGTTGATTCTCTTACGCGCAGTGGCCATTTTGTGGAAATACTTTGTGTTCTTGTCACCCTCTTTGATCCACTGAATTCTGGATCTCTGTCTCCAATGATTGTTCAGGCCTGTTGAATCCTCAGTGGTAATATCTTCGAATTACAGTTAGCAGCAGCTTACTGTATGTTCTTTTAGGTTTCTATCAAAGAGCTCATGAATGGTGTGCATGTTGTTGGTCAATTTGTCTTGTCAGTTCTAGTTGTTTCTCTCTTCTTGTTGGGCTACTTCTTCGTGAAGATGTCTAGAGGTGTTCCAGTAGTAACTATGCTAGTTTGCTCTTTTTTTTTGATGAAGTAAAGGATTTCATTAAAGAGCATTAGGGTGATGCTAAAGGCAAAAGTGTTGAAAGAAAGAGAGTTAGTTCCCTTACAAGAGTACTAAGCTAGAATCAAAGTGCTAACAAAATCCAAAAAATTGTCAACACTATTAACAGGAGACCAAAATTTCCAACTAAACAGATTGACTAGGAATCTAGCTTTTAGAGTTTGGCTTGGAGTTGAGATCCCATCAAAGGATCTGCAATTTCTTTCATTCCAGACGCACCAAAAAATTACTGCTGGAATCAGTCTCCAGATCTTCTTGATTGTTTTATCAACTTTCCACAAAATCCAACTAGAGTAGGCTTCCTTGATGTTCCTAGGTAAGACCCAATGTAGACCAAACGAGAAAATGATCAAAATGGTCCTTCATATATGTGGGTTGCTTTATGTTGATCCTTAATATATTTCACATGATCCATATGGTCCTTAATGTATTATAAAAAAGGATCATTTTGGTCCTTAGCCCTAAAAATTAACTGAAAACATAAAAAATGTTAAATTTAACTGTGGGTCCCACAGTTGGGAGCCTTCTTCCTCCATCTTTCTTGCACAGTTCTTCTCCTTCATCTTTTTTTTTTTTTTTTCATTTCTTCTACAACTTGTGCTGCCAAAATCTTCTCATGCACAGAAAAGTTTCTTCAAATTTCAAAAGAATATTTGTAAGATATTTGTTTTCTACATCTGTCTGTTCAATTTTTACCCTTTAAGTTTAAAAATAGAATTAAAAAAATGGCTTGAAAAAATTAGTAATTTTGAAAAGAATAAAACAAAAGAAAGCTATATCCTTCCCATAAATCACTTTGACAAGAAAGAATAACTAGTTACAATTTTAAAAGAGATAATTTATGGTGATCTCCTGGAAGGAGAAATTGAGTCTTTAATTTGATTTACTTAGTTTACATTTGTTTTAATGATTTTGGTTCTCTTATTCTTCTTTATGAATGATAATGGAAGCTTTTGAAAATTTTGTTTAGATGGAGATGAGAAATAGGTGTAGTGTATATTATTTTTCTTATGAGGATATAGAGCATGACCTCAAATGGCAAAAGAAAGAAGTTGAGGAGAAGGGTTTATGGTGGTGATCAAATCTGTTAAATCTAACATGTTTTTTTTTTTCTTGATTAGTTTTAGGGTTAAAGGACTAAAATGATCATCTTTTCATATACATTAAGGACCATATGGATCATATGAAATATATTAAGGATCAACATAAAGCAACCTTCATACATGAAGGACCATTTTGATCATTTTCTCTAGACCAAACATATTGGGGAAGCAGTTCCAGATGTGTGCTACAAAAAGGCAATGCAAAAGAAGGTGGTTGACATTTTCAGCTGACTATGGCACAAAAGGCATCTACTGACCAGAACCTTTTTCTTTTTACAAAGGTTATCATGAGTAAGCACAGCATCATTGAGAGCAAGCCATGTGAAGCATGTTACTTTAGGGGGAGTTCTAATTTTCCAAACATGCTTCCATGGCCAGTTGTCCAGCAACTCATTCTGAGAGCTGATGAGGCAGTAGTTGTCTTTGACCGTGTATTTCTCCTCCTTAGACCATTCTGCGTCTGTATGTAGCCCTTCACTTCTGTATTCTGCTAGGGTGGGTAGGAGTGTGAGGAGATCATTAATTTCCCAGTCTTGAAGGTTTCTTCTGAATAGAGGGAAAAATACATTTTTGTCTCTGTATTGGCTGACAAAGGAGTCTTGGTTGCTGGGAATTTGGTAGAGTCGAGGGTAAGAGACTTGCAGCGTAGTGTTGCCCAGCCATCTATCTTTCCAGAATTTAGTTCAGTTTTTTTAAAGGTAAAAATTGAATCAAAAGAAAAAATTTAACACCAGTAAAGATGCTTAGTTAAGAGTAATATATCCCAAAAGAGTATAAACACCCCTGTCCAATAACCTAGAATCTTATACATTGCCTAATAGATCTACCACGTCTCCTATTTCATCCCACATATTCTGTCTACACCTAAAAAAGAACAAATTAAGACGATTTATGCTAGTACCTTCAAAAAATCTTGAATTCCTCTCTTTCAATACTGTCAACCAAATAGAGGCAGGTAGGACCTGCCACCGGTTCTCATCACCTCCCTCTCTCCCAATACTTCTCCAGCTGCTTAGCATCACCAAGGTAGAACTTGGCATTGCCCATTTAATGCTCAAAATACAAAGGAACATGTGCAACAAATTTGTAGTTGTCTTGTAATGTAAAAATAGATGTTCATTACTTTCTCCATCCTGTCCACATAAAAGGCATCTTGAACAAATCTGAAGACCTCTCCTTTGTAATCTTTCTTGGGTTAAGCATGCTTTTCTAGTTACCAGCCAGCCAGACAAAACTTGATACCTTCACTGGTATATTCACTTTCCAGACCTGCTTCCAAGGCCAGTACACATTCTCATTTTCAATGCCTTTTTAATTCAACTTCCAGTATGCTGATTTAACTGAGACTGCCCCTTTACTATTCAGCTTCCATCTAAGTCTCTGGGCAGTCAGATAAGCCATCAAAGATTCCCTTAAATTAAGCAATGTAGATTGTGCCCCAACATCCCAATCAATAAGAGCTCTTCTGAAATTCAAATACCAACCTTTTTGACTCCACATTTGGTTGATCGTAACCCCTTTTTTAGTACAGATCATTAAGAGTTCTTCTGAAATTGAAATGCCAACTTTGTTGACTCCACATTTGTTTGATCATAACCTGTTTTTGACTACTTATTGAGTACAAAACTGGAAAACTGGACTCAAGGCTATTCTGGCCGACCCACTGATATTCCCAGAAATCATTTTTTCTTCCATCTCCCACCACAATCTCCACATTACCCCCAAAAGCTTGCCATTGATTTCTTATAGTTCTCCAGAAACTGCTGCCATAGGGACTTTTGACTTCATTTGTTGTCCACTGATTCAACATCCCATATTTGGGTGATATTAATTAAGGTTCTCCACAAATTCCGGTCCTCTGCATTGAGCCTCCATAGCCACTTTGGGAGGAGGCTTCTGTTGTGCATTCTAAAAATCTTAATGCCCAATTTCCCCTGTTTCTTTCTTAAGATCACTTTATTCCATTCTACCAGATTCATGCATCTTTTCTCCTCGTTGCTTGCTAAAGCAATAAGTTGTTATGAATGAGTAACAAACAAATCTTGAAATTTAAGGAGGATGACAACAAACGGAGTCCTTATTGTTTGTCTTAGTACCAATAATTCTAGAAAAAGAAAACAATGTCCAAGCCAGTTGTGTACTCACCTCTACTAATTTAATGGGCTACCTACTACTTTCGATCAACATAGGTACCAGGTGACTTTGTCCACCAAGATTTGGACAGATGAAAAGTGTTAAGTTTATTATGTAAATAGAAGTATGCTCTATGCAACAACTTAAGCTTTTAGATGAGATAGTTACACACTTCACCTCTACTCTTTATCAAAAAGAATCTCCATGTGCTTGGCAAAAAAGAATCAAGTTTGCACATTAGTGGACGTGTTGAAAATATAATTAAGTAAATAAAAGTGTGCTTTCTCTAATAACTTAAGCTTTTAGATGAGATGGTTTTGCACCCAAGAGTGTTGCCCAGTGGTCAATGAAGTAAGTCACGAGGTCTCTGGTTTATTCTAGCAGAGTTAAAAAACCAATTGACTTTTTCTCATTTCTTCTAGTCTTGATGGACTAAGTTACTTGGTACCTGTCAGTGGTGGAAGGTGGCACGTATCTTGTGAAATTAGTCGAGGTGCGCGCAAGCTGGTCCAATATCACAGTTATAAAAATAAATAAGATGAGATGGTCACGCACTTCAATAATAAAGAATCACCTACTATTTTTGCATTTGCTGGATTTGATCTTAAGAGACATTGACTTCATTAAATCAAGGAAACCACCATGCATAATATCAATTCTGCTCTAAAATCATGTTATGGGCTGATCCAATAAGATACCATCTTGAACAAATATTCATTTTTTTGGTTAACATGCATATCAATTCTACTCAAAAATCATGTTTACTGGATAATCTCCTCGCGAGCTGCAAGAACCTACTCCTATCAAAATGAGAAGCATCAAGCAGAACTTGAACTTGAAGAAGCGAACCTCTATCTGAGAAAGCTATTGTGCGCTATCCCCTTGTATAGGGTTTCAAACCTGCACACCCCTAAACTACAAGCTTTCTTTGAATCCCCTACAACATGGGATATGTGCCTGAGAAAACAAAAGATTCCCGGCATATGTGGATTACTCTTTGATCATGAATTGAGGGTAAAATGGATATTCAGTTCTTCAGTAGAAATATGCTGTTTATGATTGATGGTTAGCAGTTAGTGATTCTGCCACATGATATAAGTTTTCCTTGAGTTCATTTTTAGTGAATTTAACTGGGACAAAAAGAAAAGAAGAAGAATAGGACTAGGCGATTTTTTCTCCTTAGTCTCATTTCTATGTGACCTGCTATATTTTTGTTTATCCCGGAGCACTATGGCTGTATATTGTTTGGGAATCTTTTTTATACACTCTTCTATTCTTATCTCTGGATTCTGGACCCACCTTGATATTGTTAAATGTTCGAATTAATCATGAAGTTAACTTTTCATGAACTTTATGCTACTTTCATTTTAGTACAATCAAATATCAGCCTCTCTTAATAGCCATGCTAGATGAAGTAAGGTGGCATAAAGTTGGACTACGGTTAATTAAATATCTGCCTTTCTCTTAATAACCATGCTAGATGAAGTAAGGTTGCATAAAATTGGGCTACGGTTTTGTTTTCTCCCTGCTGATGAGAGTCTTGAAATGTGACATCCTGTAGAAGGATGATTGCTGAGGAGATAGCTTCATTATATTTTTAATAGGCATCATTGATGAAGATGGTTAATGAGTAGCTTATAACGTTTCAAACTCATCCCCATCTCTTAGCTGAGCTTTTTAGTTCTGGAGGCCATCTGGCAAAAATTATTCTTGTGAGATCTTTTTACTTGCAGGGTGATATCAGTCTAGCTGATCTGGAACTGAACTTATGCATCCAAATTGCTGGAAATAGTGAAGGAGATTCAAGGATGCATTATTAGTACTGTTGAAATTGGTTCTCTGTTATTTCAAGATCAGACTCTTGGGTTTCTGCTTCTCTTGTTTTCTTCTTCTATTTCTAATGATCAGTACCATCTAAGTTTTCATGTTTTCTCTTTTGCTGCCCATCTTACTTGAGGATTATCGGTTGGTTTGATGGAAAATTTCAATCATCCCGGGAGGGAAATGCAAAATATTAAGACTTATCATTAACTTTGATTTTTCATATTCTTGGGCCTATAGTACTGGAAAAGGAGAAAGTGATGCAACACAGTGGGAGGGCACCACTTTAGAAAACGAGAAAATATAACAGCCAGTGGGTTCTACTAATGCACACCAACTGTGTGCTATTTAGTAGAGCCCCTATTCTGCAATCTAGTCATCATAGTGATTCTCTTTCATATTTACTAAATTTTGTCACCAAATGTGTTTTACAGAACAATCAGCTTTTCTTGTTCCACGAGTTATCAGATTGTCTTGAAGGATTCAGTGGATTCCATTAATGTACACCAAAAATAATGCTATTTAGTTGGGGGTTAGCATTACCTGCAGGTGGGTTACCTGCTATAGGGGATGACAGTCTCTCTCTGGCCCAAAGGATTAGCCATTTCCACAATATTGATAGATACAGGTTTTTTCCTATTCCTATGAATTTCATTGGACCCAGAAATGATACAAATTTTTACAATCTGGTCTTCTAAAGCATTCCTTTTGAGCTGAGGGTCCAGAAACAACTTCTCCACCCCCACAAAGGAAGGAATAAAGTCTGCATACATCCTACCCTTCCTAGGCCCCACTTGTGGGATTACACTTGGTATGTTATTGTTGGTGTACTAAATGATGCTCTGTCATTTTAGATATTTTAGCCACCGGAATAAGGTCGGTGGACCCATAAGATTTTCTTGTTTCTGTGAGTCATCAGATTGAGTTGAAGATTCCTGTCTTGTATTCTTGGCAGTGATGCTTCCACTTCATCAAGTGTTATATATATTATTGGAAGTTTCCGGATACAGAATTCTTTTTATGATGTCTGGCTCTTCGTTTTATCATGTCCTGTTAGGGTTTTTAGGCATATATGTAAGGGTGTTTCCTTCAATGAGGTCCCATATTTTGCTATTATTTTCTTGTGTTTTCTTTGCATGTCCTGTTTTTTAATCGGCTGTTACGATTTTTGTATTGTTTTTAATTGGCTGTCAGGATTTTTGTATTGAAGTACTCTGAACTTTCTTTTTTAAAACCTCTGAGTCATTTCATAGGTGGCATCTTAGTCAACTTTACTCTTGTTTACAGGGAGAGAAGGGCCGAGCTACTCCAAAAATGGAGATTAAAAGGTGGCGTTTTCTTAATTGGCTACACTGCTTTCAGAAATTTGACACTGGGGAAGAATATAAAGGAGCGTCACGTGGCCAGAGAAATTTGTCAGGTCCTTCAGGTAGTGTTTGTTACCCTTAGAATTGATAGTTGTGATTTTTTGATGGAGAAGAGAGGAAGATTCTCCCCCAGTTACTTCATTTTCATGTCCTTTTGGCTTAATGTTATGCTCTTTTTTGAGACAAGCAACAATTCTATTCAATAAAACTTAGCCACCCCAGAAAAAGGTGCCAAGTTGGAAACTTTACAAGCATTGAAAAGGTACTTAAACCCCTGCCCAAAACCCTATATACATTGCCAATTTAATATATTAACTCTCCGACTTCCCCCCACATATTCTGTTTACACCAAAAAAAGAACAAGCTAAGACAATTCATCCTAATTTTCTCGATAGAACTGCTAGTGCCTTCAAAATGTCTACCATTCCTTTCCTTCCACACCGTCCATCAAATGCAAGCAGGAATGATCTTCCACCAGTCCTCCTCCCCACCTCTATTCCCAATACTCCACCAATTGTTCAGTAATGCCAACGTAGAACTAGGTATTACCCAAGTTATTCCCAAGATACAAAAGAACATGTGCCACAGAATTTATAGTTGTCCTGCCAAGAAGAGATGGTTGACTGTCTCGAATCGTAGATGTTTTAGCTTGGGACCTTTAGTGGACTGTCCTCTTTACTGTTGATGCTTTCTTCTAATTTTTGTCTTGTACCCCTCTGTTTCAATATTCTTTATACATGTTATTATTCTGACATGGGCCTGACTCAACTCCTTTATTTGAGTAGCTTCTCTTCCTCTTTACCCTTGTGCAAATCCGATCTTAAGTTCAACTCATTTGATTGAATTTAAGGAAGGCTTCTGGATGTCAACCTGACGTGAGGATATTGCGCCATCTCCATTCCATCCGTTGGGCATAATAGCCAATACATCAGCCCTCTTGATCGATTTCAACCCCCATTTTCCTTATCTGTCATTCTTTCTGTGGTCGTTATAGTTCTAGGTTCTTCATGACCATCATCAGCACCACCTTGATAGGAATTTGTCGTCTTTTAATTGTTACCGTTCTCAATCTTTTTAATGTCTTTTCTCCTCTGCATTTTTTGACAAGAAAAATTAAAGGTGAAACTAGTGTATGGATGCTTTTGGTTGAAGTTGAGCATAATACATTTCATCTCAATTAACCCAACTTGATTTTGAAATGTTGGTAATGCGTATAAACTCCTATTCGTCCTCTAAAAGTCATATAAAAAAGAGCGCTTGGACTCTTCTTCTCTGTTTGAAATGAATGTAGTTGATTCTTAGATAACTTAGATTTGTGAACTTCCTTCTTTTAGTTGAACTTCCTTCTTTTTTTGGTTTAACTAGAGCAAAAATTTTCTCATCTGATTCAAATATTATCCGCTTGCCAGGATGGGCCCGACATACTTGTTTGTGATGAGGCTCATATTATCAAGAATACCAGAGCTGATGTTACTCAAGCCTTGAAACAAGTCAAGTGCCAGAGAAGGATTGCATTAACTGGATCTCCTCTTCAAAACAATTTGATGGAGTACTATTGTGTAAGTCTGTGATGAAGTTGTTTATTTGGTAAGACTTTAATATAGAAATCTAGTCTTACTATTTTGATTTCATGGCAGATGGTTGATTTTGTGAGAGAAGGATTTCTTGGCAGCAGTCATGAATTTAGAAACCGGCAAGTCATCTTTCCTTTTAACTGCACTGTCCTTACTTTTTATGTATTTTGACAATATTATCTTCCTGGTGCAGCTTTCAGAATCCGATAGAAAATGGTCAACACACCAATTCTACAGCTGATGATGTTAAGATTATGAATCAGCGATCTCATATTCTCTATGAACACTTAAAAGGATTTGTTCAAAGAATGGACATGAATGTCGTGAAGATGGATTTGCCACCAAAAACTGTCTACGTGATGTCTGTAAAGCTTTCTCCTTTACAGAGAAAATTGTATAAAAGATTTCTAGATGTTCATGGCTTCACCAAGGACAAGGTTTCTGGTGAGAAGATAATGAAGAGATCCTTTTTTGCCGGGTATCAAGCCTTGGCTCAGGTACTTTCTTGTTGACAATTGGCATGTTTCTTAGTTTACTTGTTTTTTTGGATGAAATTAATGTATGATAAGAGCCCCACAGTTAATTAGCTTACTTGTAAAAAGCAGCAAGTGACGACGTGGTTTACCGTATCAATAGAATGCGAAACAAAATATCTTCAAGCAATATGAAAATATGCCTTCTGCACATGTTTGTGTTCTTATATTTACTACTTCTGCAGATATTTACTGAATACTCATAAAGCGATTCTAAATAATGTATTGAAAATGCAACAACTTGACGCCAACCTTGATGCCAAGATAGTACTAGAGTTGGCGTTCTTTCTGTAAAAAAATAATTAGGATATTCGCAATGAAGGTCCTATTCTTATAAAGACTATATGAAACTAATGTACTATCTTTATCCTTTATATACTGTAGATAGCACCAAAAAGTCGAAATCCATTAACATTTGTATTTAAGCTGCTGTACACTTTCTTCCCTTAAACACATCTTACATTTCCTTCCTTCCATATATAGCAGCATATACAAGCAGGGATGGTGCTCAGTAAACCAGTAAAGAAGATTTTTTTTCTTGTCAAAAAAAATCTTCTTTACTGGTTTACTAATACTGCTGGAGTTCCAACAATTAGTAACTCTTTGACTGTCTATGTAATAACAGTGACAATCTTTCAAAGATGGAAGAATAATGTCTAAATCTGTCAAGCCACCAAGCTATGCAAGCTGCCACTTTCAATTTCTTTGTTACAGATGAAACACCTACTGCATAACAAAAATCCTAGTCTCTGTAAATTGTTATGTGCAAGGCATGTAGCTTTAGCCACCAACCATATGAAACAGTTTATTTTACAAGGGGTTTTAAACTTTCAGAGTTGCTTCCATGGTCAATTGTCAAAGTTAACTCCCCCACCCTTGAGGGTCTTGTAACATGGATTAACTGTTAACTTTCAATTTTGCTGTACATTCCATACCATATTTCCTCCACTTGATCATTGAGGGATACCATCTCTAAATCTTTAAATGGGAGAACAATTCTGGGGATTTTCCAGTCAAAACAATTTCTAAATGAAATGCACCAAGTGTGTTACCATTCCAGAACTGAGACAAGATTACTAGCTGTGTCAGTGAAGGTATAAAGATCATAGTATTCGAGTTATAGGTGGAGTATGACCTACTCAAGTGTCTTGTCAGAAACTAGTTTTGCAGCCTAACTGGATATTTGTAATTGTAGGCCATAAGCTACTAATTTGTTTGCAGAGGCTTACTTGTGAGAGGGTAGTAGGATTAGGGTTTCAAGAGCTTTACTCACCATATTTGTTAGAAATTTACCTTTCTCCATAAAGATCCTGTTTCTTTACCGTATCTCCACAACCACTTCAAAAGCAAACTATCATTGTGTGATTTTAAGTTTTGATGTTAGATACTTTTAGCGAATCTGACACACCTGTTGACATTTTTGAAGAGTCAAAGCAACATAGGCCGACTCCATTGCTACTTTTCTCCAGCATAACCTTGTCCCACATCACCAAATGGAAAACCTCCTATCCCCGTCAACCTTCCATAAAAGTCCCTTCAAATTCTTTCTAGCTACTTTTTCACATTCACACTCAATGAACTAAAGTCATAAGAAAAATAGGGAGTCTTGAACACTATTATTGAGAGTCTTCCTTCAAGTGAAAGATACCGCCTTCTCCAAGTAGCTAATCTCCGTTCAACCTCGGATTTCTGCCACACCTGTTTTGATTTGTATCTTGCACCTTAAGGCAAACCAAGACAATTCAGAAGTTCTTTTGGCTCCTGTATTTCCCAGACAACATTTATATCTGCTACCGTAGTAATATGAACAAGAATAGTATATACAATCCCACTTAGAACATGAATAGGAATATGATTAGTAAATAAAATATTACTTGGAAAAGTATTGTTTGTAGTGTCCTATTTGGAAAATGAGTCTAATATAGTGTCTATAAATAGGATCTTAATGTAATAATGTAGATACACAATTCAATAATATTCTTCTCCAATATTTCTCTCATGGATCAGAGCTTCTATGATCCTGGTAGAGAGTCAAAGAGCTTTCGTTGCCGGCGGGCGTCTATGGCCTATATATGCCGCCCTTCTGGCCAATGCTTATGATAATAAAAGTAGGGCTAATGATAAATGCATGAACCCCATATCCAGGGGAAGAAAACTCAGTCAAACATGTCATCATGCGTCAATATACGACAATTTTCTAGGACTATTTTGTGTCAACCCTGTATCCGTCGCTGTTGAAGTAGGCACTGAGTCATCTTTTCGATGAGTACTTTCTCATATTCAATTTGCGTAGCATCGGCATCTTTTTGGTGACTACTTTCTCATATCTAATTTGTGTAGCACCGTGCCATTTTTGTGGTGACTACTTTCTTATATCCGATATGCATAGCAACGTGACATCTTTACGATGACTGCTTTCTCATATTTGATTTGCATAGCTCTATGCCATAATTTCGGTGACTACTTTCTCATATCTAATTTGTGTAGCACCATGCTATCTTTTTTTTTTATTTGAGAAAGTTAACATTTATAGACAACAATACACGAATGGTGCATCAGGAGTATACAGTAAGCAAAACCAAAAGATCTATCATTTATACCCCTCCTAAACTATCTAAAAAGTGACTAATAGCCTCCACCTCTTTGGGGAGCACCGCGACATCTTTTCACCGACTATTTTCTCATATCCAATTTGCATAGCATCGTGCCATCTTTCTAGTGACCACTTTCTAATATCTGATTTGCGTAGAATCGTGCGATTTTTCCGATAACCTCTTTCTCATATTTGATTTGCGTAGCACCATGCATCGTTAGGTGACTGCTTTTTTGATATATGATTTGCATAGCACAATGCATCTTTCCAAGGACTACTTTCTCATATCTAATTTATGGATATCGTGCATATTTTGAAACTACCCTCTTATGTTTGACTTGCGTAGCACTGTGTGTTTTATTTGGTGACTCCTTAGATTTGATTTGCATAGTTCTGTGCGTCTTTCCGGTGACACCTTAGATGTGTCTTACATAGTTTCAATTTCATCAATGTTGGGCAAACTCCAACACTTCCTCAAAGTCCAGCAACCTTCGGCGACGAAAACCCAACTTGCGTCACCGGTCTCACAGATCTCTCACATGTGGCAAGATCTAGGGTTCTAGTGACTGCATTGGTGTGTGAGCCTGTCCGGCCAATTTTCCATTGACTTTCTTGTTCAATATCGATTAGTCTCTTTATTTCAAGATGATTCATATATTTCATACCAAATTTTGAGCACTTTCCCACTACCATTTCATTGTTTCTGGCAGATTTGAGTTTTCCAGCCGTGTTTTCTCTGTATTTTAGAAAAACTTTTGTCAAAAAGGGTATACTCAGATATTTGGGCTGGATTATGGTTGTCATTTGCCATTTACATTTTAATCAATTGGACATTAAGAATGTTTTCGCCATGATGGTCTCGAGGAAGAAGTTATATGGAGCAAATACCTGGTTTTCTTGCTTAGGGGGAGTTGCCTTGTATGTCGATTGCTTAGGTCACTCTATGGCCTAAAGTAATTTTCTCGAAGTTGGTTTGGGAAGTTCAACATCATAATTGAGGAGTTTGGCATGACTCGTAGTGGAGTTGATCATTCTGTGTTTTATTGACATTTTACATCAAATCAAGTACTTCATGAGAGAACTAAACACATTAACATTTACTATCACTCTATCAGAGAAAAGATACTCGGGAGATATTATTACAAAATTTGTGAAGTCGAGTGATCAACTTGTAGATATCTTTAGCACCGATCCTCGTATTAGTTACATCTATAACAAGCTAGGTACATATGACTTTTATGCACCAATTTGTGGGGTAGTGTTAGAAAGGTAATATGAACAAAAATAGAACATACAATCCCACTTAAAATATGAATCTCTTTTCCACTTAAATGAATCTCTTTCCCAAATTAATCTTAGGTTTGAAACTGCTATAAAAGAACTAAGATAAACCTCAATCATCTTAGTTGTGATTCTTCAGCACCACATAATTAAGAAGAGTATCATCTATGAGAAGGTGAGAGATTTCTACCTCAATGATCCTAATTAGGAACCTTTACCTAGACAAAAAAGGGTTCACTTGAATAAGCATGTGTGTTTCTTGTACAATTTTTTTTTGTTTATAAATTTGCCACTATTAGAATATAAAATAGCTAATTGAAAAAAGATAACTATCTTTATTTTAGTGAAGTGTAATTCTATTCATAATGAGAAAGCTCATGTATACTAAAGGTTTATATATGATTTTCTATGAAAGATGCATAATCTTCTGTACAATGGGAACCTTATGAGTGAACCAAAAAGGACTTTAAAGAAAAGAGGCTACCCCTTAGATGTTTCCCTCAAAATATCTCCTATTTCTCTCATGATATGCCACCCAAAAAAGTGTTAATGGAGAAACATGCCTACATCCCACACTTTTACGTATTTAGTCCATGCTCTAAAGATCTGACTAGATAATGCTATCATTCATAATATTCGTCATGGTCCATTATACTCAAACCATCTTAATAACTCCCTACAATAGACATGGGTGAAGCTACTTGGCAATGCAATAAAAGATGATCTGTTGAAATTTTTTGGGTATGATTGGTTGCTGACAACTTGAATGTTATTAATTCATAGTGAGGACCAACTTCAGCCTTAACTCTTTACACACAATATTTTCTTTCCCTCACACTCTTATCAACCTTATTTGTTGCTCTATTATTTTTTCACTTGATCACGGACTTCTTGCTTACTTGAGCACTTGCTCTTTACTTGTGCGTACACTATTTATTTGAGTGCACAGACTACTCAAATGACCACCTCTATCTATAGGTGGTGATGCAAGGATCAGTGGATGTAGTATTCAAAATTACACCTTCCACCTATTACTAGAAATGTACCTTCTAGAATGCTTCTAGGCTTCTCATTCTAGAATTCTCACTCTAAATATTAGTATGATCCATATAAGTATAATCTTAATTATTTATCTCTCCTAATGATTATACCAACCTTTCAAACACACCTTTTTATTGATTGTGATTAGTAAACAATTATCTCCTTTCATAAAATGTCCTCATTCTGATTTATATTTGAGCTAAAAAAGTTGAACGTTCTTTTGCTAAGAGATTTTGTGCTTTTGTATAACAAAAACTTTAGTTGATTTTAAAGTTTTAAATATAAGGAAAATAATTAAATTACAATTTTGTTCAATGTGAAATCTATTTTCAAAGAATAAGAAAAATCAACACACATCTCACTAATAAGTTCGTGCTTCTCCCAAGTTTCTATTAAAAAAACAAAAATGACTCATAAACCTAAAGTGAATTTAAAACGTGAGTTTCTTAATGCATAATGTGAATTTGCAAGATCTTTTCTAAAGAGTTTATAGTTATGAAACTTTTAAGTTCAAATTGATAGAGAATTATATGAACGAAAATAAATAAATCTTAAACCTAGAGTTCGAAATATGATTGTCCTAATGTTTAATGTGAACTTACAAGCTTTTATGGTTACCAAACTTTTCCTTTCCGGCCATACAAACCTATTAATTTATTTTATATATAAAGGTTTCTAAATCTAAAAAAAGTTCAAAGTAATCTTTGTGTTTCTTATTGCCAATGAATTGTGAAAGGTTTCAATGACATAAAGATTCCTATACCAAAAAGGAATATGTTAGAATATGAATAGGAACAAGGATAGTTTATACAATCCTACTTAGAATAGGAATAGGAATAAGAATAATATGTAGAATCCTACTTGAGAAAAGGATTATAAGGTAGTGTCCTAGTTGGGAAAGGAGTCTAATGTAGTGTCTATAAATAGGGTCAATGTAATAATATAGATACACAATTCAATAATATTGTTCTCCTATATTTCTCACATGGTATCAGAGCCTCTACGATCTTGGTAGAGAATCAAAGAGCTCTGTTGCCAGCGGGCGGCTATTATCCATATAATTCTTCCTATCGGGCCGACGATTATGTTAGCAAAAGTTGGGTCATCGTGTATCTTTCCGGTGACTATTTTCTCATATCTAATTTGCGTAGCATCGTGCATCTTTCCGGTAACTACTTTTTTCATATTTAATTTGCATAGTACAATGCATTTTTTTGGATTATCTTATATCTGATTTGTGTTGCACTGTGCATCATTCCGATGACTACTTTCTCATATCTCATTTATGTAGAGCACCGTGCCATCTTTCCGGTGACTAGTTTTTCATATCCGATATGCATAGTACCGTGCCACCTTCTACTTTCTTATATGTTTAGGGTCGTGCCATCATTCCGGCCCTACCAATATAATTTTATTTCTCAGATTGTAAGCACTTTCAACCATCAAATCTAATACTCCGATCTATGAGCATGTTCGGGCCAATTTTTTGACGACTTTCTTGGTTAATATCGACTCGTTCATTGATTTCAAGATGATCCATATATTATATACTAGATTTTGAGCACTGTTTAGCAATCGCTGCACTGTGAAGTCTCTATGGAGCAACCTGAGGGAGTTTAGTAGCCTTGTATGTCGATTACACAAGTTACTCTATGGACTGAAACATTCTTCTTGAGCTTGGTTTGAAAAGTTCATCACAATAATTCAGGAATTTGGCATGACTAATAGTGGAGCTAATCGTTATGTGATTCATCACATTTTGCATCAAATTCAGTATTTAATGAGAAGACTAAGTACATTGAGATTGATTGTCAATTTTGTGAAGTCTAGTGATCAACTTGAAAATATCTTCACCAAGCCCCTCACCGATCCTCATATTAATTACATTTGTAACAAGCTAAGTACATATTTCTATATGCACTAGCTTGAGGGAGAGTGTTAGAATAGGAATAAGAACATGGATAGTATATACAATCCTACTTAGAATAGGAATAGGAATAAAAATAGGAATGAGAATAATATATAGAATCCTATTTGAAAAAGGATTGTAATGTAGTGTTCTAGTTGAGAAAGGAGTCTAATATAGTGTCTATAAATAGGGTCTCAATGTAATAATGTAGATACACAATTCAATAATATTTTTCTCCTATGTTTCTCAATCAAAAGTGGAAAAGTTTCCTAACGTGACTTCACAAAACTTTAGTTAATTTAATATCTGAAATGTTAGAAAAATAATTAATGACTATTTTGTTTGGTGAGAAATCTGTTTTTTAAAGGGTGAACGATATTTTGCTAAGGGTCTTTCACTTTTAATATAATATGAAAGTAGTTCAAATGTAATATGAAAATGTATTGTATAGGTAGATAAGTAAATATATCATTTAAATATAGATAGATAATTTTTTATTCATAAAGATTCCTTTATGTTTTTTCGCAAATTAAAAAATTAAGGCAAATTTTGATTTCTCAAGATCCAAAATAAACTCTAAAATTTATGTAAAAATAGTGAAGTGAATGTCGCGTCTATCAATTCAATTTTTTTATGTAAGTAATACAAATTATGTAAATATAAATATACATTAAAAGAGATGTAATTCACTTATTCCATTGACGCGATAGTGGAATTTAATATAATTAGATATCTTCTAAACCTGTAGCATTAATAATTTGGTTGAATTAGTTAATATTAAATTGACTTAAATGCTTAGTATGTATGCAAAGAATACTTAAAGTAAATACATGTAAATTATTAAGAAATATTTTGGTAGCATTTTTCTTTTCAAATTAGTTCCAATGCCATTCCATATTCATTGTCTGATTAGAGTTTAAGCTCCAATAACAAGACTTCACAGAAAATGTCCCTTTTCCGTGCATTTTGGAGATTGGAATATCAGGAACTAATGGTGGGGAAACGATTGTTGCATTCTTGAACTTCATTTAATGAAACCTCCAAAATTAAGTTATTTTTTTTTCCTTATAATTTTCGTACAACTTCAACCTCAAAATATACAGAGTCCCCAAGTGAATGGTTTAAAACTTGAAAGCATCGAAGGGAGTAGTCTTATAGAGTGTTTATACTAGGACAATGAATGTAAGGCATATTTTGTATAAACACTTTTAACACTTAATTGTGGTTAAGTGATGCATATAATTATTTTGATTTGTTGATTCTAAAGGTAAATCATTTAGTTAGGTGTAAACACCCGGTGCCTATATCCCGTATTTTATGTTAATACAAACATATAATAAACAAACTTTTCAGGTTTCTTGTGACATCAAAGAGATTATTTTTTTGGGCATCTTGTTGATTTTAGATAGTTAATTCTACTTGAGAAGATCAATGCTTAGAATAGCTAAGACATTGATTTGCAATACATAGTGTACTTAAATTTTAGACCTTGAAAAGTAAAGAATGAAAACAGATGCTACTTAAAAACAAACAAATAATTTGAAATGTCGAGAAATCAAGATAAAATAATATGTTAATGTAAATATTGATGAATGCGCAACATAGAACATCAAACTAAAGTTATAAGAGGAGAAGTGTAAAGTAGAGATGAAAGTTCACCTGTATTGCACATAATATATTTTATTTCATAGTCGATCTTCAATTCTTTTTACAGCCCAATGATATTGTGTTGGAACATATTGATCCCATTACTAATTTTGTTTATTTATTTCTCGAGTTCGTGATGGTTGGTTCACCGTGAATGATTCAACGTAATTTCTTATTCAACTCCTATATCTACCAAAATCCTGAAGAAGTATTTGTTTGAAATTCTATTTGAATTGTTCTTTGTTAAACTAAATTAGCCTATATATTAGTAGTAGAAATTAGAATTCGACTAAAAAAGTGCATACATTACGCGTACCTTTGGATCTCAAAAGGGACAATATCTGAAAGAATTTGAATAAGGTAAAATCATAATGATTTTAAAGTTTGGAAAATTAGGGCTTCTTACTTGATTCAAATAAGGAGAGAATTAATAAGCAAACTTTTAGATGATTTCAAAGTACTAAATATTAAGAATATACCTAAACGACATTTCATTAAGAACCTTCGTGCTTTTAATATAATATAGGATATAGATTGTTCCTATGTGAACTTTGAAAAGTATAGCTATTGCCCAGCTCAGATAACGGGATAGTTATGGTAAGTGGAAGATCAACATGAAACTTGTTTAACAATATGGTGAATTCTCTGAAAATTGAGCAGGGGGGTGACTGGAAAAAGCAGAGGATTACCTAGGATTGATAGAGCTAACCTCAACTATTTTGGGATTGAGCTATGAAAAAGAAAATGAAATAAATAGAAGTTTCTCTTTCTTCTCTTTGTTTCTTGTAATAAATAGACAATCAACATGAAAATAGTTTTAAAAAACATGAAAACGTCTTAACCATGGTGAGTACTCATAAAATTGAGCAAGTGGTTTGAGCTGGATAAAGAAAAGGAATACCTAGGATTAATATAGCCAACATCAACTGTTTTGGGGTTGAGCTTTAGTTAATTGATCGTTGCTTTTTAGCCACGGTCATCCTGTTTTCTGGTTCATTTTCTTTATGAATAGTTCTTTTTATAAAAAGCAAAGGAAATAAATAGAAATTTTGTTTTCTGAAGCCTGGATGAAAACATCCGTCATTTTTGTAAAATGAATAATGCAGAGTTCGTTGGAAAATTAAAGTCTTTGGTGTTTTTATTTACTTAACATGGTTACAGTGGCTCTTCCATATATGTGTATATAACGATAGATATCTGCTAACAAGAAGTGTTGTTGATTATAGATATGGAACCATCCTGGGATTTTGCAATTGATGCGAGAAAACAGAACCTGTAGTCGTCCTGAAGATCCTGTTGAGATCCTTCTTGCTGATGATTGCTCAAGTGATGAGAACACAGATTATAATGTGGTTCCTGGAGGTACTTTTTGTTTTCCTTCACTCTGGGTATAACGTACCAGCTAGCAATTGGTTTTTTTTGGTAGTTACAGATTCATTAGAAGGATTTAATTTTTGAGCCTATAGCATATTGATAAAGATCTGCCTCTTGAGTCATCCAGGGGAATCTTTGAATTGAGCTTCCATGTAGTTGGATGTATTTCCTGATAATATATATTGCATATTAATCTCTCTATGATATTTTAGCAGTGTTGATTAAGTATATCAACTGCATGATGTATTGAATTCGTGTACAATGTGTGCAAGTGACCAACACTTGTGGAAATATTTCACCTGCTCCTGTTCTGATACCAGGAGCCATGTCTGGCTTCTATAACCATTTTTCTGTGGCCTGATTTAAGTGAGTTCAGGATAATAAATAACATTGGGTTGTATTAAGCGTTTCCATTAATATGTTATTGAAATGACAACTAGCCTATCTTCATTATCACATATAAATATCTGTTTGTCAGTTTCTGCAGAGAAGACGAATAGCAACAATGAAGCTCTCAAAAAAAATCATAATGGCTTCCTCCATGGGGTATACTTCTTGCTCCGATTTGCTAACTTCTGTAATTTTGCTGGTATGGTTAATTGATGGATGTGCAGGAAACTCTTGCCATCTGTCTGTAGTATATACGCTTCGCTTTGTATCTACATTCTACAATTCATGTTATATGTGGTGATTGTTCCCTTTTTTTTGAAATGTCATTATTAGTTTCCCAGCTCACTGTTTCTGTTTTGCAGGATTGGTGGAGTGATCTTCTAGAAAATAATTGCAAAGAAGTTGATTATAGTGGCAAAATGGTTTTGCTACTCGACATCCTGACAATGAGCTCTAATGTTGGTGACAAAGCACTCGTGTTTAGTCAGAGCTTGTCAACCCTAGATCTCATTGAACAATATCTTTCAAAACTAACGCGCCCAGGGAAAAAGGGGAAGTACTGGAAACGGCGGAAAGACTGGTACAGGTGTGTATACCTTGTTTAAATTATTTTGGACGATGATCTTTCTCAAAAAATAAACTATTTTGGATGATGATGAAATTACCTATTGTTAATACTACAGTACATGATTTTACTGATTCTCTTTGGCATTTGTTGAACTGTGTGATTCAACACATTACCTTGCATAAGAGCCTAGTTCCTTTTTTTCTTATGGACCAAACTTGTGAATATCTTTTAACGAAGGGTGGTGGTGAGATTTTTACCCAAGATCTCTGCCTACTCTTGAACCATGTTGAAGTGTGTGACCATCTCATTATAACACTTGAGCTATTAGGAGCACACTTTTATTTGCTTACTATGTTTTCAGAACGCCCTTTCAAATACAAACTTCAATTTTTATTGATGGGTGGAGATGGAACTCGAACTGTTGATATTTGCCTATTTGGATATCACATTGAAAAAGTGGACCTTAAGCTTAACCATCCTCAAAAGCTAGTTCATCTGGTGAGGATTGCCCAAGAACATTTAAAGAGACAAATGTCCACTCTCCAATCAATGTGGGACAATTTAACATCATATTGTATACTCATGCTTGTCAACTGGAGCTTGGATAACATAATATGAAGCCCAACATTAGGAAATACAATAACATGTAAGGTTCTGCCTCTAATTCAACTCAAAAGTTAACTCATGATGTGAGGATTGTCCAATACCAAGACTAGGATCTCAGCCTGCTATAATATTAAGGTAAAGTGTATCCATCTTATCTAAAAGCTTGACATGTTAGAGGGAGCACACTTTTATTTACTAAAAGTATCTTCTAACAACCTTGGTGCGGGAACCATCTTTGTTGTTGCATTTCTTATGAATATTTCACAATATGTCATTTGAAAGATACAATTCTTGCAAATTTCATCGTCTTCATAAGAACATTTGACCTATTTTTAGAGTGATTCCAATCATCTAGTCAAAGAAAAAAGTAACATTTCCCCAGTCAACAATGGAAAGAAAACAAGCCCATTGATTCACATATTTTGTGGCACACACCTTTACATATTTTCAGAGATTGTTGTTATGATTACTAGCTATCCAAGCGCACTCTCAAAGAAGTAGACATAGTTGTCTACTCATCTTGTTAGTTTTACTTATTAGTTTAGCTTTTCTTATTCATCACATGAGCTCTTTAGGGCCGGATCTCTTCCTTCTGGTTATGGTAAAATGGAACATAAAAAATAATTGGTGCACTGAACATTAATTAAATAAGTGGATTTATTTTAAAAGTTGTCTTATTGAAATTGTCCTCAAATTCCATCTAAACTAAAATTGCCAACATTACTTCTTTCCTCACACTATACCTCAGAAGATTTAGAAATGATTAGAATCGAGTGTTCCACTTGTTGTCTCCTTATATGGTTTTGGTTAGTCCTCGTATCATTAGCTAGTTTTTGGGGTTGAGTTAAACGCAAGGTCCATTTCTTATAATAGATCGAACTCATATTGTGTTGTCCATGCTCTAGAAATCCAGTCTTTGACGTGGTTAGGATGTTAAGCGTCCCACATTGGTGGAGGGAATTGATTATTTCCTTATATAGCATTAGTCAATTCTCAACTTCACAACGTAATTTTTGGGCTCGAGTTAGACCCAAGGTCCATTTCTTATCAAATATTACACCAGATTTTGTACTACATCTTAGTCAAAGTTTTTCCAGTTTTGATGGTCAGGAAGCCCAATATTGTTGTTGTTTTTGGAAAGAGAGAAGGTAACAATAAGGGGAAGTAGATGAACTTGTAGACTTCTTAGGTGCCTTGTAAATCTAGATTCTGACTTACTCCTTTGTGTAAAATATTTTCGGAGGTGGCAAGCGTTCCTTAATGCTGAGGAATACAATAGTACGGATTGTCAAAAGAAGTTACGATAAGGGGATATAGTGGTGAATGCGATTTCGTTCAATTGTTTCTGCAGATGTGGTTTGTCTTCATTTTCTTGCTTAAACTAATTGTGTTATCGAGAGTTTTTTGTCTCCAATTTTGGGTAATAGGATTGATGGAAGAACAGAATCATCTGAAAGGCAGAGACTTGTTGACTGTTTTAACAGTCCATTGAATAGAAGGGTTAAATGCGTACTGATATCTACTAGAGCTGGGTCTCTTGGTATCAATCTTTATGCTGCCAACCGTGTAATTATAGTTGATGGCTCTTGGAATCCAACTCATGATCTTCAAGCTATATACCGAGCTTGGAGGTGTGTCTTCCAAATTTGTTCATTATAAAACACCCAGGTTCCATTAGAATATATATTTAGCCTGAATGCTTTGTATGGTTCTAGGTATGGTCAAACGAAACCTGTTTTTGCTTACCGTTTACTGGCACATGGAACAATGGAGGAAAAGATATACAAGCGTCAGGTAAAAGAAAGAATCCAGAATCAGCTCATGTCAGAATAGCTTTTATTTCTCGAATTATTTAAGTGGATGATTTAAGCAGGTAACAAAGGAAGGTCTTGCAGCACGGGTGGTTGATAGGCAACAAGTACATAGAACTATATCTAAAGAGGAAATGTTGCATCTTTTTGAATTTGGAGATGA